>PVJC01026332.1:0-24127 GCA_004026665.1 Murina feae
GAGACCTGGCCAAAGTGCAGCGAGCTGTGTGCATGCTGAGCAACACCACAGCCATTGCTGAGGCCTGGGCTCGCCTGGACCACAAGTTTGACCTGATGTATGCCAAGCGTGCCTTTGTCCACTGGTACGTGGGTGAGGGCATGGAGGAAGGAGAGTTTTCTGAGGCCCGTGAGGACATGGCTGCCCTTGAGAAGGATTACGAGGAGGTTGGAGCAGACAGTATTGAGGGAGAGGACGAGGGTGAGGAGTACTAACCTGTCAGCTGTGATGTTACACTCCAGTGTCTTGGGATTGTTTTATTTCTGTCCTGTGAAGTCTGTTGTGTCCTAAACTTTGCAATAAAGTTGTTTTCATTTTGAATGTCAAACCGGTTTCTTCTGTATCACAGTAAATACTTGCCCCTCTTACTCAAGGCCAGTCAGCGGCGGAGGCTGGCAGACCATCCTGGTCATTTGGTCAACTTCACCAGTGGCTTCTGTGTACGATGTGTTGTGCTAAGTGGTTTGTCTGTTCACTTAAACCCGATTTGATGAGTGGTGATAAAATCGATTCAGTGAGGCAACAGGCTCAGATTGGGCCACTTTCTCAAACTTCGGCGTAGATGTGTCACCTGTAGCCATTGAAATGCAGGTCCAAGCTTCAGGTACTGCATTTTCCAACAAGTTTCCAGTTGATGCTCTTGGTCTACCAAAATTCAAGTAACCAGTCCGACTGCCAAGAGGTGTATCAGTATTTAATAAAACGTTCAAGTCACATGGGAAAGGCTTTGAATTGTGTTGATAAATTCCATACTTAGCCCTGGGTGGTGAGATCAGTGGTTAGAGCATCAGCCCATGCCCTGAAGAGTCATGGGTTCAGTTCCCGGTCAAGGGCAGGAACCTGGGTTGCAGGTTCATCCCCAGTCTGTTGGGGTGCATGCATGCAGGAGGCAAGCAATTGATGCATCTCATCGATGTTTCTCCCTACCCCCCTCCCACTTTGAAAAAGCAATGGGAAAAATGTCTTAAGAGTGAAGATTAAAAAAAAAATTCCATACTTAGACAAAACCTACAATGGCAAATACTGTACTTTACAAATCTGCTGCTTAGAGAAGGTGAAATTGGCTGAGTTACAGGTGGTTGTTATTGGAACCTGCCCCAAGGTGTGGCCGGAACATCTGAAGCAGGGGACCAAGGAAAACTGAAGGACGGTGTGTGTGTAGGGAAGACGAGAGGGGAGCATTCCCTGATGAGGATCCTCTTCCGAGCATCTGCTGGAAGCAATGTGTTCCTTAAGGGGGCCGGAGGGACTATGAGGTCAGGGTGGGGACGAAGGGGTGTTAGTGTGAGTGGCTGGGGAGCTTGGGGACTGGTACTCGGGTGCCAGTGGTGTGGCCCAGAAGGTTGAGCTGAGCAATGGAAAAGGACAGGATGACCAAAGGGCCAGGGCTCACGCAGAAGGGAGGGGCCAGTGCGGTGCTTGGGTGCTGGCCTGGGTGGAAATGCCCCACAAGTGGCAGGAGATGGAGGCCCTGGGGACCCTATTCTGATGGTGCTCAGTTGCCATCTCTCCCCCTCCCCCCTAGTTTTCACCCTTAACCCCTTGCTCACCCCTGGCTATTAGAGAAGAGCATCTGAAATGTTCCTATTCCACCTCCAAGCGTAGAGGGCACAGCTGGAGGTGTTGCACCATCTGCCGGTGCAGCTCCGTCATGCTCAGGGAGGGTCTCCCCACTTTCATAAAGCACAACCCTGGCCTTACGCCCTTCAGGCCGCCCCATCCTTGAGTACAAGGCTATTTCCGTTTATATGGGACAGAGTCCTGCAGCCCGAGCGCAGCGCGGGCAGTCAGGGATGAAAACGAACCTTGGGGAGGCCGGCCAGCCAGCTCAGCCACCAGAGGGGCACCCTGAGACCTTCCCGACCTAGGAAATAAATCTGCCAGTTGTCACAGTGTGAGCACTGGAGGAAAGGGGACACGCCCGTGAGGAACAGGTAAGTCATCCAGCCTCAGCTGAGCATGACGTCCTGTGACACCTGAGAGGCCCATTCTCTCAGCCAGCACTTCCCAAGCACAGCGCCCTGAGAATGGGATTCCGGGCCCCCTGGAGCCATTCCTCCAATGACCTCAGTAAGCCTAAAGGTAAGTCTTGTCTGCGTGTGTCAGATGTGGGAAGGTTGGAGACCTGGGAGCAGCTGCCATGGTGTGGGGGGTGAAAGAAGGTGAGGAAGCGTTTAGTTGAGAGAAATATTCCAGTGGAACAGCCTGGGGAAGAGCGGAGTGCTGGCGGCTGGGGAAGGGTTTCTCGCAGTGAGGACATCCCCCTCCCGGGTCGGTGAGAGTGGGTAGCAGTTAGCCTGCAGCAAAGAGAATGCACCCCGAGGTCTAGGTCACTGCTTTGTGGCTGCCAATCATCTGATCTGCCCTTGAACACAAATGGAAAGGCTGGACTCAGAACTGCAGCCTTTGCTGATGGTGCTGAGGCTCCATGGGGATAAATGGAGAAAGCCTGGGAGTGCAGGCTCCGAGATTGGCTGGGGCCCCAGATTCTGGCTGCGCAGACACAGGGCTTAGGCTGCCCTCGCCTGCCCTGAGCAGAGAAACAGTCTGCCCCCCCTCCTCCCCTCCTCTCAAGGCCACCGGCCACTGAGGGCCCAGCAGACCCAGCATAGCTGCTTGGAGCTGGGTGAAGAGGAATGGCTGTGAGGGGCAGTGTGCTGGCTGGTCTACTTGTCATCCTAAGTGTTTGGGGAGCAGCTGGCAAATGCCTCTGCTCCAGTGGAATTGGCCAAGCATCCCGCTGTCTGGACAGAGGTAGCCAGTGGTTTTGAGCTTTGACAGAGTCTGTCTTCGCCCCAGACTTCGGGAAGGTGTGTGGCAGCCCTGAGCAGGTTGTGGGGGAAGGGGAGACTCTCAGGGCGGAAGTGCGAGGAGATGTTGCACCCATTTCCACAGCCGAGAAGTCAACGCTCAGAAGTTAAGTATCAGCCTAAGGACACTGCACTTTGACCCACAACTCTGGTCACACCCCTTGTGGCCTTTCCAGTGCTGGGTGAGAAGGGCCACACGTCAGGCCTGAGGCCCACGGGGGCCAGCCCTTGGGTGCAGCACTGGATAGAGCCAGGCCACAGAAAGGAGATCTTGTGATGCCATTGCTTGTCAGATCGCCATCAGGACCCCCATTCTGGTGACAGCACGCTAGTCCAAAGGATCAAAGCAAGCTAGTCCCCACTCAGACATGGCCTTCTAGTGAGGGGACTCCGTTGTCCAGGCCTCCCCCGAACTCAGTGGATCCATTCTCAGATCATGGTGATGAGACTGCAGCCACAGGGCAGACAGGACAGCTCACCCCTGGAGAACTGCTACCCTAAGCACAGGGGCCAGAAGAACACAAGGTGGAGCTGGCAGAGATGACCCAGGCAGATGGCTCCTGGAGTCCAGTGCCAGGGCGGCTGTCAGGGAGGCAGGGCAGCATACGGTGGGGAAGACGACTGAGTGTCAGGTGGGGAAGGCTCCCACCTCAGCGTCGTGGAGAAAGTCCCCCTTTGCTGGCGTCTCATTAACCTGTCACAGCCCCACTCATTCCAAGAGCCTGTCTCTGAGTTTATTCGTCCTGAGAGCAGATTCTGGGAAAATGGTTCTTTCCTCTTCTGACGCTCCTCAGAGTCTGTGCAGGAGAGAAATACTCAGCAGCAACGAACCTCACAGAACGAGAATCATGTGTTCTTTACAGAAAATGCTCTTCAAAAACTCCTATCACCACTGCAAGACGTGTTTTCCTCTCTTTTAAAAAATGAGAACAAGTCCTGGCCTGTGTGGCTCAGTTGGTTGGGCGTTGTCGGGGCACCAAAAGGTTGCTGGTCAGATTCCTGGTCAGGGCACATGCCCCGGTTGAGGCCACTAGAGGGCGTGCAGGAGGCAGCTGATCCACGTTCTGCTCTCACTCTCACCCATCTCTCTTTCTCTCCCTCTCTCTCTCTCTCTCTCTCTCTCTCTCTCTCTCTCTCTCTCTCTCTCTTTCTCTCTCTCTCCCCCCACACCCACTTTTTGTTTCTCTAAAACCCAATTTAAAAAAAATAAAAAATGCAAACAAAATACTAAGCTTTCCTAATTACACAAGAGTTTTGTCTACATTCACAAATTAATTTAATTCACTGGGGTGGATATTAAATCAGTCTCACTGCTGTCACCCTGGCTCCCCCCTCTCTTTTTCCCAAATCTCACTTGGCTCACAGGAGAGGTCTAGCCCGATGGTAAACTGATACTGAAATGCCCCCGGCCAAAGCAATCATGTCCACTTATGCTCTTATGACAGTCATTTCCGTGTTTAAGTTTCATTCGCTCATCATTTTGGGGAAAGCCTATTTGGTGCAAGTCACTGTGCCAGGTACTACAGGGAATACATTATGTTTCTTGGTTCCCCTCAGACTATAGAGACAGGTCACATAGGCACAACCCTAGTTCAAGGCAGTACACGCCACAGGTCAGGAGATGTCACATGTAGCAGCCACTATTGCATATCTACCCCGAAGCCATCCCAGCTGGTTGTTCTTCCTGCCAGCACACCCGGCTCTGTTAGGTGTTGTGACCACGTGCATCAGGCGAGGCTGGGCTCCCCACCAACAGGATGAATTTAGCCGAAGTGGTGCGAGGAAGTTCCTTGCCAGGGATTGGGTAAGCATCCAGCCTGTGATGCAATTAGGGAAATGAGAGGTGAGGTACTACCTGCTGGTTGGGGTCTGTGGGGGTGGGGGGAGGGGTGGATGTTCTTGGAAACATTTTCTTGCTCTTAAAAAGGAATGCAGGGAAAGGATTCTCTGATTTGCAACCCTGGGTAATACCGTGTGTGCACATGATTCTCGAAGTTGCTGTAGTCATTTTATGACCACGAGGAGACAAACCATGAGGACAAAAGCTAACACTGAGCGTGACACAGCGGAAAGATAAAAAGAACTTGGGTCCTTGATGGGAGGTTGAACCCCGGAACTAACGAGCCCTGAAACTCCTCCGCCTCTGGGTTTTCCATTAGGTGAGATTATAAATCTCCTTACTGTTTAGGTCATTTCGAGCTGAGTCTTCTATTGCCTCCTGTCAAAAGCATTCTAATATAAAAGCCTCACATGGTAATATGATGGTTCGTAGACACGTTTAGTAAACTAATAATGAAAACATTAAGACCCTTTAAATCTGTGTGGCCCTTTGAGGGCAGACATGGCCCCCTTTCCTCTCCCCGTTTTTGGCCTCCTTCCAGCTGCAGTTCCTAGTCATCCAAACTGATCAGCTTCCTGTTAGTGTTTCAGGAGTCGTGGTTGAGCTTAAACTACTAGTTGAAAGCGCACAGAGAATGCTGAGGGCCCGAAAAATGTCCCCTCTTCCCTCTTACATGCACCTGCAAAGGGAGCCGGGAGTCTGATCTGTGGAGCACGCCCCCCACCCAGGGCGGTCCCACATCTTCCACAGCCCACAGAGCTCTGTGCGACTCTCGCAGAGAAAGGAGTGGTGTCAGGTGACTTGGAACAAGAACCAGACCAGATTCTGGGGACTCCAGAGTGTGAATAAAGGTCACCTGACCGGCTGTTCCCTGTGTGGGGGCACTTGGGTCCTTGAAAGGAGGAACTTTCTCCTTTTCTGACCCATTTGGTTTTCCTCCCTTCTTTCCCCTCTACCCCAGCCCTCATCTGCCCTTCCCTCCCCTTCCATTCCCCCGCCCCTGCTTCCTCACTCATCTCCCGTTCCCCACCTCCATGTCCTCCTTCACCTCCCTTCCTTCCAGCCAATGCTCTGCTGACAGAGTTCACCTGGAGAGTGAGGGAACAGCTAACAGAGGGCCAATTGTCAGGCCCTGGCCGGGCCCAGTCTCAGGCAAGGGCCTGCGTGGCCTGCAAGAGAGGGCAGGCAGGGCAGTTTGTAGGTCATCAGACACTTTTAACTCATCCGTTGGGCTGTCACCCGGCCTCTCCCTGCAGGAGATGGGATGAGATGGATGGCAGTATCATGATTGCAGAAAAGAGCCTCCTGGTGGCTAGCCCCGTGGTCAGGAGGCCCTGTCCTGTTTCTTCTCGCTCAGGCCCTGGCCTGGGTAGGGAGCGTGACCAAGCTTCCTCTAACAGGGACCATGAGGCGGGCCCCTGTCTCTTCCCAGCCCCTGAACTGTAAGGAGTACCTCCCATCTCAGCATCTTCATCAGGAAAGTGAGGGAGGGGTGCCTGGGGGATCCCAGTCTCCCACCTGCTGTAACTTGCTGGGATTCAGGCTGAAGGGCTCATGGCAGTTGTGTGGAAGGAGGGAGGGAGGAAGTCTGCCATGTGGGCCAGCATAAGTCTGCCTCTCTCTCACCTGGCCGGTGTGGCTCAGTGGTTGAGTGTTGACCCATGAACCAGGAAGTCAGTTTGATTCCAGTCAGGGCACTTGGCTGTGTGCAGGAGGCAGCCGATCGACGTTTCTCGATCATTGAAGTTTCTATCTCTCCCTCTCCCTTCCTCTCTGAAATCAATAAAAACATATTTTAAAAAAACAATCAAGACTGCCTCTCTCCTCGGCAATCCTAGTCAGTGGAGCTGGGGAGGAAATGCCTGCCCTCCGTGGACTCCCTGACTGTGGTCGACTCTGAACATGGACCCTTCAGCTGGGGATGAGACCACATGGGTGCTTCAGCTCGCAACATCCAACACAGGTTGCCTGCCCTCCCCACCCTGCCCTCCCCTTCGGTGTAGGGACCGCTTCTCATTCCCAAGAAGGCTCTTGGGGCAACGCCTTGTGAAAGAAGAGCTGGAAGCTCCCGGGGCCAGTGCTCTCAGACCTGAGACAGCCTTTAAGAAATGCTTCTTTCACTACCCACCCCCCTCACCAACCGTCCTGCCCGGGAAGAGCATCGGAGGTGGTTTCATCTAAGCCCCTTTTTTTCTTTACCAACGAGGAACACAAGGCCCGCTGACTGGCTCTAGCCTGGGACCACGTTTCTTGCACACCTTACGCCGGAAGGTGAAGAGAAACCCCAGCAGGTACAGAATCAAGTGGGGGCCAGGATGAGAACCCCGGGTTCCGTTCTGATAAGTGAGGTCACTCACTTGGCGAATACTCCTTCTCAGTCTCACTCACCCAGTAGCCAGAGCCTTTGCCTTGCGCCACACGATGGTGAAGACAATGGGACTGACCCACTAGAAAGGGGTCACAGGCTGCATGCCTCCTGCCCTGAACGCTCCTGCAGGCACCTCCTAAGGACAGAGCATCCCTCACACACCACATTCCCATCCTTACACCTAAAAACGGGAATAAGGCATTCCATAGTGTATAATAGAAAGATTTCTTTGAATCCAGGATCCAATCCAGATCTGAACATTGGGTTTCGTTGTTATATCTCTTAGTCTCTTTCTTGTCTAGATCAGACAACTGTGGTGGGTCCCCCTAAAAAGATATGTCCATTTCCCAGAACCTGTGAATGTGACCTTATTTGGAAAAAGGGATCTTGCTAAGATGTGTTAAGGACCTTGAGGTCACCCTGGATTACCTGGGTCCCCAAGCCCAAAGACAAGTGTCTTTATGAAGGAGGAGGAGGCGTGTGAAGGCAGAAGCAGAGGGATACAGGGACGCAGCCACCCGCCAAGGGCTGCCTGGAGCACCAGCAGCTGCAAGAGGCAAAGGCCTCTCCCAGAGCCATTGGAGGCACAGCCTGCAAGCACCCTGGGCTCTGGGCGTCCAGCCTCCAGAACTGAGAGAGAACAAACTTCTGCTGTTTTCAGCCACCAGGTTTGTGGTGGTTCCTTACGGCATCCTTAGGAAACAAACATGACCACCACTTTTTAAAAGAAAATGACAGGCGTCTCAAAGCATCTGGGAATCTTTGCCTTAGAGAATGTCCCAAATCTGAAAGTGTCTTCGCATGAACCTTAGTCATAAACCAGACCAAGTCCATCCTCTGCTTAAAAACTTCTCGTTTAAAATAAGCTACAAACTCCTTACTCTGATGTACACAGTCCTACGTACTCTCCGTCCCACTCCTCTAACCTCGCCTTTCCCTCCCTCCTCCTCTCCCACCTCACTCCAGCTCACCGGCCTTTCTCCAGTTCCTCACACATGCCAAGCTCACCCCATGTTTTGACTCTGTCCTCTGCCCAGGTGACAACCAAGCACAATGCTTGATCTTTGAGCCTGGATGTGGAGTGGGGGGTGGGGCGATAGCTATGAAGGACAGAATTGGGGAATTTCAATAGGGACTGTATATTGGATTAACGAGTGGGTTTATAGTACCTTTACAGGTTATGTAGGCAAATAGTGTAAGGTCTGGGGGCTGGGCAGACAAAGGGACCTTCAAGATTCCACCGCTGAACCCAAAAACAGCCCAAGGCCAAACTGCAGCCCTGATAAGACTGGGGCCGTAAAAACACCCTCCTTAATGGCCATCTGAAATTTCTCAGGATGGCCAAAGTGCAGTTGTATAAGCCCCCTTAAACATAAATCATCCCCCACAATCTACCTCGGACAAACCTGATTGGCCCAATAGCAGCATAAAGAAGTTTTGCCTGGTTTGTGTGTCTGTGACTTCCCCGGAGCCTGTTTCCCCCCGGACCGAGGAACCTCACCCAAGAGCAATCAATAAACGCGACCTTTCGCTTTTACCCTGCTTGTCTTGGTCAACTTATTGGTTTTGGGTCAGATTAAACCTTACAAATAGTATAAGGTGACCAGATTTTAACATTGGTAAAGCAGGACACGATTGACCGCTTGGCCGCCGAAAATCCTACATTCTCTTCCTGTTCTCCCGCTGTTCCCTAGCTTGTCGTGCATTCTTTCCAAAAATCGGGACTTTTTTTAAAACGCTGCAGGACGCAGGACACAGGACGAATTGTTAAAAATCAGGACTCTCCCGCCAAAAGCAGGATGTCTGGTCACCTTAAAATAGTACCATCCCTGTTCTCAAGAGCTGCATACTGAAGTACTTAGAGGTGAAATATCACAATACCTGAAACTTTCAAACAAATTGTGGCAAAATATTGACAATTGATAAATCCAGGAGAAGGGGATAGTGGTGTTCATAGCAGCATCCTTTCAACTTTTCTCTGAGTTTTAAAATCAAAAGTAAATGGGCGGGCGGGGGGGCAAGATGGACAATTTAAAGAAAATAGATCTTAATCCAGGAAGGCCCAAATTTTTGCGTGCATTAAAAGTCACGGAGGACGTTTGTTAAAATGCAGGTTCTAGGGATTCAGAAGATCTTGGTGGGGGACGGCTTTCTACAGGCCCCAGGTGTCTCTGAGTCAACCCCACCACCAGCAGCACCGTGAGAAGGAAGTGCGCTTGGCATTCTGAGGCCATGTGAGCTGCAGTCGAGGGGGCTGTGGTTGGAAGGTCAGTCAGGCAGATGGGAATGCGATTTTGTGACGATGGCAGGACTGGAGATTGTGGCTAGAGCACAGGGTAGGGGGACGTGAGGACGGATTTTGCTCTCCTTTCCTGGCTTTTGGCTTCTGGATATGGGCTGGGGGCAGAGGAGGCTCCTAGAGCCACGGGAAGAATAAAACCACGCTCTGAAAGCCTAGCGCCAGTGCTGCTGTTCCATTTCACATGCCCTTAGGTCATTCTCCTCGTTTGTAAAAAGGAGGTCATAATTTGGAAGCATCTTCCAAATTCCAACGTTCCTTTTGCTTTGCGTCTTAAATACAACCCTGGATGCAGACTGCAGACATGTCATTCTGGCTTCTGGCCAGAAGGTGGCAGCAACACATCGCTCTTTATTTTCCAGGTTGACAACCAAGGGAAAGATTTTTTTCAGTGCCTCAGGGTTACTCTTCAGTTTAATCAACATTTATTTGACCAAGGTCCTGTGCTAGACACCACAGATACAAAGGCGAACAAGACCTGATTACTGCCCTCAAAGATCATATTGTTCAGACCTGGCTGGTGGACAGTGGTTAGAGCTTTGGCCCAATCAATGGCACATGTAATACCTGGATTGCCAAGCCCTGGGTATCTCTCATATCAATGTTTCACTCTCTTTCTCCCCCTCCTCCCTCCCTTCCCTCTAAAAATCGTTGGAAAAACTATCCTTGGATGAGGATTAACAAAAACAAACAAAGATATAGTGTCAGGGAGGGAAGGGTCAGACATATAAACAGATTACTAGTTTACTAGCTGTGTGACCTGGGTCAAGTTGTTTAGCCTCTAAGTGCCTCGGTTTCTTTAACTTTAAAATGAGAATAATAATAGCACCTATGTATAGGGTTATTGGGAAGATTAAAAGTGGTAACACATGTAACATGTTAGCCATTACATAAAATGCAGTGAGAGAAGTGATGAGGTAGAAAAGATACTCAGAGTGTTCCTTACTTGGGAGGAGTGGAACCCTAAAATGGAGACAAGGGGGAAAGAATTCTACTCTGGTGGAGCCCCTCTGCCAGTGGGGACCAGCTGGACCGGCCTGGGAGAGCCTATCTTGAATGGAGCCGGACCCCTGGCGGAAGCTCTTCCTGCTCCCAAGGCCCAGACACAAACACCGGCAGGGCCTGCCCTCCCAGAGAGGGAGCTGCCCTGAGCGCGCTGTGCAGCCTCAGACCAGCAGCTGTGTCCCGCTGAGCTTCAGGTCCTACCTGTGATGGGGAAGGGGATCACGGAACCGAGGAGCGGACTGTGTTCCACATCTCGGACACTGTGGGGAGAGCGGTAACGGCAGCCAGTTCAGGAGCATCAGGGTGGGTCGCTAAGGATGCCAAGAGGCAGCACTGAAGGGCAAAGAGGTCTGAGGGAGCACACTGCATTTCCCTCAGCATGTGGAAGGGAGGTCGGGCCAATCTTAGACCCCAAGGGGCGGGGAGACCCCAGCTGACGCTTAGCTACAAGTCCTTAAGGTTGTGTCCTTGCTCCTCCGTGTCTGTTTCCTGGCACGCAGGAGAGGAAGAAGACAATCAACAGTGTTGAGCACCCACTAACTGTCTTATGTACAATAGCTCGTACAGAGCTCCCAACAACCCTGGGAGGAAGGCGTCCTCCTCCCAGTTACACAGCTGAAAAAACGGAAGCTCAGAGAGGACAGTAACTGTCCCGATGAGCTGCATCGGTGCCCAGGCTGGTGTCCTGATCTTCTCTCCCCTGACCTTTTCCTTCAATCTCCCTTAGCCTCCCTCCTTCGGAAACGCCCGGGGAATCTTCTCAGCCATTAATACCCCAGCTCCCGAAACACAGTTCACACAGCCTCCCCTCTTGGTGCCTCCCTCCGTGTCTCTGTACTGTGACCGCTCCTTGGCCTTGTCTGGGAGTCCAGCTATGGACCTCTTTACTCAACAACCTCCCACACGCGCCTCCTCGCCCCGCTTTGAGTCCACGGCGCATCATCATTCGGTTGAACTCTTGCTAGTGACCTAAACTTTGTTTCTCACTTTCCAAGCAAACTTCTGAATGCATCCAATTGTCATTTTTCTCCAAGCCTTCACAAAGCAGCCACGGGTGGCAGAGGAAGAAGGGAAATAACCACACTGGCTAATACTCACACAGCATGTCCTGTGTGCCAAGCGCTAAGTGCTTCACATATTGTAATTCATTTCAGGCTCCAGCACTATGAGGTACTACCATCCCCACTTGTGGATAAAGACAGGGGGGTGAATTGAGGTTAAATCACTCACCTACACCCAAAGCACCCAGCTAATGAAACTGAGGAGCCTTGATTGAACCCAGGCAATCTGACTCGATCTCAGCGCCCACGTCTTAAGCAGTATCCTATCTGCCCAGTGCCAAGGAGATGAGCCACTTTTACCTCTTTCCATCAGCCAGCAAACACTTGGCTCCTCCAACCCTGAGCCCAGCACTGCTTGCAGCCACTAGTGGGGCTGCTTTAAAAAAGAGAAACCCGCCCTGACCGGTTGCTCAGTGGATAGAGCATCGGCTTGCGGACTGAAGGGTCCCGGGTTTGATTCCGGTCAAGGGCATGTACCTTGGTTGTGGGCACATGCCCAGTAGGGGGTGTGCAGGAGGCAGCTGATCGATGTTCCTCTCTCATCGATGTTTCTAACTATCCCTCTCCCTTCCTCTCTGTAAAAAATCAATTAAAAAAATATATATATATAAAGAAATCTGCCCCTGAGGACATGCTGAAAGAGAGAGAGAAAGAGAGAGAGAGAGAGAGAGAGAGAGAGAGAGAGAGAGAGAGAGATTAATTGCCTTCTGTATGTGCCCTGAATAGGACTCAAACTGGCAACCTTTCAGTATATAAGATGATGCTCAACCAGCTGAGCCACTCTGGTTGGGCCAGTGGGGATAATTTAAAAGAAGTCCAGGTCCTCACTGCATTAGGGGGCTGACAATATCACTCCCCTAATCGATAATATTAATAATAATAAAACTAGCTTACATTTAAAAAATATTTTTAAAATATATTTTTACTGATTTCAGAGAGGAAGGGAGTGGGAGAGAGAGAGATAAAAACGCCAACAGCCCTAGTCAGTTTGGCTTAGTGGATAGAGTGTCAGCCTGCGGACCAAAGGGTCCCAGGTTCGATTCTGGTCAAGGGCACGGGCCTGGGTTGCAGGCTTGGTCCAACGTGCTGGAGGCAGCCAATCAATGATCCCCTCATCATTGATGTTTCTATCTCTCGCTTCCTCTCCCTTCCTCTCTGAAATCAATAAAAATATATTTTTTAAAAATCCACAAAAAAACATCTACAGCTGCCTCCTGCATGCCCCTGCTGGGGATGGAGCCCCCAGCCTGGGCCTGTGTCCTGACCAGAACTGAACTGTGCCCTCCTGGTGTATGGGTCAATGCTCAACCACTGAGTCACACGGCAGGCTTCCGTTTTCAGCTATTATGTGTTATCCAGATATTTTACTTACTCATTTAATCCTCCAAACAACACTATGAGGTGGAAACTACAATTGCCCCCATTTTACTGAAGGACATGGAAGAACATAGCATCAAAGCTAAATTCATACGATAGAAAGTATGGAGTCAGATGGGAAGCTTGGCAACTGGATGCCAGAGGCCCGAGTCTTAACTGTGACCCTTTCTACCTTTCTTCCCGCCCCAAGACCTCCTGGGCCTGGCTGTTTCTGAGTGAGTGGGACAAGTCTCTGCCGGAAGCCAATCACTGTTTTAATAATAGAGAGCTGCAGACAGGGAGTTCGGAGGGCTGGTCAACCTTAGTTGCTCTGAGGTCAGAGCTAATTACTAGATATTGGTAGTTGAAGAAGCCCCCGCCTGTTAGTCCTAAATTCACTGATTGGCTTTTATTGGAGTTTCCTGCCTAGGAGATATGGGTGTGTCCTATAGTTTTAATCCTAATAAAAGGGATGGAAAAGCCAGAGCGAGGAGTAGTCCTTCCACTAGAGTTGGATTACCGCCTGGCCCCCATTTTCCAAATTAAATGTTTTTCTAGGTCTCTTTTCATTTGTGTGCGGCTTTCTCCAGAACCCGAACCCTGAATCACGCAGGATGTGAAAGGGGCTTCCACGAGTCTCCTCTGCTTGCCAGCTGGCCTTTCCCCACCGAGGCCCTGGCCCTACTCCCTCCAGGGCTCCCTGAGCCTTGCTGAGGAGGCCCTGGCCCCCTCACTCTAAGGCATCTGCGTTGTGAGCTGGGAGCTCAAGCAGAGGAGGGAATGGGAACCACAAATGGAACCCCCTGGTCCCAGCCCAAGGGGCCTTGACTCTAAAACACCCAGATCTACCAGCAGCTCCTTATAAAGACAGGGTCTTGCCTGCCCTGCTGCATGCAGTACTAGCTCAAACTACCAGTTTGCATCCTGAGGACAGCAAGCAGGGGCAGGGCAGGGCCTAGGCTGGAGTAGATGGGGCTCCAGGCCAATGGCAGCTGGGACTCAGAGCCTAGGGCTGTGGCAGAAAGCGTCAAGGTTTCCCCAGCCCCGTCCTCACATCTACCAAGACCCTTACCCCCAGCCCAGGCAGGACCCTCTCCCTCCCCACTCCCAGAGGTTCCAGGGGACCGGTCCTGGTATGCCTACTCCCTCTCTCCCATCCTCCCTCTTCCCATTCCCCTGGCAACCAGAACAGACCCATCAAGGAGAAGGACCTGGCAGCTGTGCAGGGAGAGAGAGACTAATGGCCCGGAAGGAAGGAGGGGCCTGGAGAGAGAGGCGGTGGGGATGTGAGCCTGCGGTTGGGCGTTGGCCCTTCTCAGAGGACACACAAAGAGAGGGAGGCAGCTCTGCCCCGCAATGCTGAAGGAGCTGGCATCCAGGGAGCCACCCTCCTCACCGCCTCAGCCAGACATCCAACCCGGAGTCCCAAACCTGCTTCCCCAGATGCCCAACTCCTGTCCTGAGGGTCAACTCCAGGCAGACTTGTCCCTGCTGGAGAGCCCTGGAGTCCCCGCAGCAGCAGCCCCATGGCTCCTGGTAAACCCCGAAGGTCTCAGCACCCCGGCTCCTGCAGACCCAGCGAGCTGCCCCTGTCCACTCCCTGGCAGCCTGTGCCTGCATTCTGGAAGCCATTTGACATGCCAAGGCTGGACCTTAGCCTTCCAGCTAACTCCAGGGTGGGGAGAAGAGGAAGGGATGTGTGTGTGGGGGGGTGTAATGTGTGTGCACATAGGTATGCAGTGCTATTATACACATGCGTCTGTGTGCACAGGCTTGTGGCTCTGTTCTGTGGCCTTCTTTCTCCTCTTTCAGTCCCTGCACCGTTGCGGATGGGCATCTTCTCATTCCCCATCTCTTCCCCATCCAGCCCCACCCATTCTTGGGTACCCGCACCTCCCTAATACTGGAAACCGGTTCCTGTCAGTCCATCCATCTCTCAGCCTTGGCAGCAGCTGTCACCCCTCAGCCCCCTCCCCTTCCTACCTCAGGAATCGTCCTGGTTCCCGTAAGGCCATGACTGCGCAGCAGTTGTTTGGGGGAAGGGAGAATCCAGGAAAGCCAGACAGCACACACTGGCTCAGTCAGCTCAGCTTCTGGCGGGACACAGACCCTGCCCCGTGGGTCCCAGAGCTGGGCCCAGTCACCCCCAGCCCCTTCTGAGGTGCCCACCCTGTTAGGGCCTGGGTGGGTCCAGGTTTGGGAACCGCATCTGTCTTCAAAGCTGAGACATAAGCAAGCACCCTCTGGCCAAGTGTCCAGGGAGGGGGAGGAGAAGTGGCCAGTCCATTAGCCGCAGTGCTGGCGCCAGGCAGCAACCCTTCACTGGGCCCTGGGGAATACAGAGAGGCGGCCTCCCCACTCCCTTACCGCTTCTCCCCTCCGGTCCCCCGACATCTCTCTGGGTGTGGCGACAAAGGAGGTAACTGACAGCAGATGAACGCAGAGCATAGCCTTCAGGGGGAAAGTGGAGACTCAGGCTCTGGGGCCTAAGCCAGGCCAGCTCTCCACCTGCCGGAGCCACCTCCTCCCTCCTGCACCAGAGCCCTCAGTTCGCCTATCCCCCAGTTTTTACCAGGTCTTTCCGGCAGGGATCCCACCTCAAATCGGCCCTCACACCCTATTCTCCAGCTCTGGATGCTTGCTGAAAGCGCTGACCTCCAACCCCTGCTGCCTGTGGCCTGTAGCCGCCATCCCTGCCAGCAACAGGGGGAACCGAGGAGGCAGGGCGCCAGCAACCAGGGAGGGAGGGTGCGGCGCTCCCGCTGCTGCAGGGGTGGGGCGTCCCCCTCCCCACTTAGCCGCACAGTCAGGCCAGTGGGAGGAGCTGCCCGCGCCCCCGCGGAGCCGGCAGGATTATAAAGCCTCCAGCCGCGGTCTGCGGCTCTGGGACCAGCTCTGCCCGCGGCGACCGCCCAGCCTCGGTCACCATGAGCCACCCGTCGGGCCTCCGGGCCAGCAGCATCAGCTCCACCTCCTATCGCCGCACCTTCGGCCCCCCGCCTTCGCTGTCCCCCGGGGCCTTCTCCTACTCGTCCAGCTCCCGTTTCTCGGGCGGCCGGCTGCTGGGCTCGGCGTCCTCCGGCTCCTCCGTGCGTCTGGGCAGCTTCCGCGGGCCCCGGGCCGGCGCGGGCGCCCTCCTGCGCCTGCCCTCGGAGCGCCTCGACTTCTCCTTGACCGAGGCCCTCAACCAGGAGTTCCTGGCCACGCGCAGCAACGAGAAGCAGGAGCTGCAGGAGCTCAACGACCGCTTCGCCAACTTCATCGAGAAGGTGCGCTTCCTGGAGCAGCAGAACGCGGCCCTGCGCGGGGAGCTGAGCCAGGCGCGGGGCCAGGAGCCGGCGCGCGCCGACCAGCTGTGCCAGCAGGAGCTGCGCGAGCTGCGCCGGGAGCTGGAGCTGCTGGGCCGCGAGCGCGACCGGGTGCAAGTGGAGCGCGACGGGCTGGCGGAGGACCTGGCGGCGCTCAAGCAGAGGTCAGGGGGCAGGGCCGGGCGGCGACCTGGAGGAGGCTGCCCCACCCTTCCCTTCCCTCTCCCCCCGCCACTCCAGGGAGTTGCTTCCAGGCTCACCCCGGGAGGGCAGCATCCTTGCCCTCCTCCCTCTACCACTTTGCTGAGTCTCTGGGGAGGCAAAGTGCCTGTGTCTCTTCGTGTATAAGGCGGCCTCCGCTCAGCTCCCAGATCACTAGACAGAAAATGGGACGCGCCCATCAGGCAGCCTGAAAACCCTCCTGGGAGTCCTGGGCAGTACCCCAGATCCTGGGGGATGGGAGGTGGGCGGGAGGACGGTGATCCTGCAGCTCAGCCTCTGCCCACTCTTCCCACCAGACTGGAGGACGAAGCGCACAAGCGGGAGGACGCTGAGCACAACCTCGTGCTCTTCCGCAAGGTGAGCCCGGGTCCCGTCTCCCTCCCTCTACCCCGGGGCCTGTGTGTCCAGGGTGGCATCTGTAGGTGCGGGGAGGCCATCGGAAGGCTTCAGAGGCTCTTCCCCATGCTGAGCAGCCCCGCCCTGCTCTTGAACCCCCACTGCTCCCCCACAAAGGACGTGGACGATGCAACCCTGGCCCGCCTGGAGCTAGAGCGCAAGATTGAATCTCTGATGGATGAGATTGAGTTCCTCAAGAAGCTGCACGAGGAGGTGGGTGAGCCGGCTATCAGGGGAGACTTCGGAGTTTGGGAGGTTGGGTCTCTTTGGAGCTGGAGGCAAGTTCTGGAGGAGACGGACAGATAGAGCGGAGGAGGAGCCCTGGGGCCGCGAAGTGAGTGAGAGGCTGAGGGTAGACACAGCTCCTGCACCTCGGCCGACAGGTGGTTTGTCTCCCGCCCATGCGCCACCTGGTGGCGAACAACGGAGCTGCATCCGACAACCTAGCGGCGGGCTCAGTGCGGGCCGGGCTCAGGCGGCGCGGTCCCGTGCGCGCTGCGCTCCTTGGCGCCCCCTTTTGTTCACTCAAGTGTTTGTGCTTTTTTTCTGTGCGCGGACTACGCGGCCCGCGTGGGATCTGCGCGGCCAACTCGACGTCTCGTTGTCCTGGCGGCAGGAGTTGCGAGACATGCAGGTGAACATGGAGAACCATCAGGTGCAGCAGATCGAAGTGGAGGCGACCGTGAAGCCCGAGCTGACCGCAGCGCTAAGGGACATCCGCGCGCAGTACGAGAGCATCGCGGCCAAGAACATGCAGGAGGCGGAGGAGTGGTACAAGTCCAAGGTGGGCGCGCCCAGAGGGCTCGGGAGGGCCCCGGAGGGTAGGGCGCTTGGGCGACGGCGCGCTCCACACCTGGGCTGCCCTCCGCCCTGCAGTACGCGGACCTGTCGGACGCCGCCAACCGCAACCACGAGGCCCTGCGCCAGGCCAAGCAGGAGATGAATGAGTCGCGACGCCAGATCCAGAGCCTGACGTGCGAGGTGGACGGACTGCGAGGCACGGTGAGTCCGGGGCTGCCCGCCGGCTGGGGGGCGGGGGGGGCGGGTACAGTGAAGGCTGCTCCCTCTCTGACCCCTGTTCCCACCCCCAGAACGAGGCGCTGCTCCGACAGCTGCGGGAGCTGGAGGAGCAGTTTGCGCTGGAGGCCGGCGGGTACCAGGCGGGCAATGCGCGCCTCGAGGAGGAGCTGAGGCAGCTGAAGGAGGAGATGGCGCGGCACCTGCGCGAGTACCAGGAGCTTCTCAACGTCAAGATGGCCTTAGACATCGAGATCGCCACCTACCGGAAGCTGCTGGAGGGCGAGGAGAGCCGGTGGGGGCGGGGCTGCCGGAGGGGGGCAGGGTGTGGTCACCGGAGGGATGTGTCCGGTCTGGGCAGAGGAGCTAACCGCTTGCTTGCTTGCTTCGCCCCCAGGATCTCCGTGCCCGTCCATTCCTTTGCATCCTTAAGTATAAGGACGACTGGTGAGTCCCCCAACGCCTGGCCCCCAACCTGTGTGTCCCCTTGTCCTCTCCTGCCCTGACCGGACTCCTGCTATGACTCTGCTCAGAGATTATTTCTCCCTGTGAACTATTGAATCCTGGTCTACTCTCGCCCTTCTGGTTAAGTCCTGCCCCTCCCCTCACCGTTGGCGTGGGCATGAGGGCTTAAAAGGAGGTAACCGCCAAGCCTCCTCTCTTCCACCTTCACCTGCTTTTCCAGGGCCCGAGATGGAGCTTCCGCAGGACAGCCACAGCCGGAAGATGGTTCTGATTAAGACCATTGAGACCCGGAATGGGGAGGTGAGATGGGACACGTGGGACCAGGACCCCATCGTTTTCAATATGATTTCTGAGCCCCAGCTTGGCTGCCGCTGATCTTAGGATATTGTGGGTTAGTGGTTCTTGGGGTGGGAGGGAGACAGAGAAGGTAGATGGATAGATCGCAGCCTCAGCTTTTTATGCCAGAAGGGAGATACCAGGTCCCAAAGGAGCTGGAAGGAGGGTGGTCCTGAATGTTTGTGACCCTCACATGCCTTCCTCCCAGCAGGTGGTGACAGAGTCCCATAAGGAGCAGCACAGTGAGCTGGACAAGTCCTCTACTCACAGCTATTGAACCCCTTGGTCCAGAACTCCCTGCCCCTGTCCTAGGCCTACTCAAAGCCCATACCCTAACACCAGTCCTGAATTAGTCGCCTCTCCATCTGCATGCATCTAGGGGATGGTATCAGTTGCCCCTTCCCTGGCCTCTAGCCAAACCCTACCCAGCCAGCTGAGCTGAGCCTCTCCCTGCCCTGAATATAGATATGATCCATATATCCCTTTTCTGATCCTGGTAAGAGGCTGATGATTCCCAAGTCTACTTCTGCCATGATCCCATGATCAGTGGGGTGGGCAAGGGTCTGAGTTTAACTTATGAATCAAATAAAACTGCTGTCAAAGAAACCTGTGTAGTGCATTTATGTCTGTGGAAGTGGTGGTACCTGTGAGGAGAATTTTCAGCAGTATTTTCTCCTTGTCTCTAGTCATTTCTTTTCTGCGTCCCACTATCTGTGCATCCCACTAGGAGTCATCGATGACTCCTATCTACCTTTCTGGCTTTTCTCCTACCTCTCTGTCCTTCTTAATTTCTGTTCCCCCTCTGCAGCCCTGAATGCCCAATTGCCTCTGGGTGTCCCATAGGCCCACAAATTCAGCATGTCCCAAACTGAGCTCATCAACTCTACCATCTGTAATCATGCTCTTCCTTCTTAGAAGGAGGCACAACTAGAACCTCTATTGCCCAAATTAGAATTCAGTTAATCTCACACCCTTTTCTTTTCTTCACCTCCCCACCCCAGGCAATTCTGTTAATTTTTTGCTTAATTCATTCAAGCCTGTCTGATTTTCTCTATACCCCCTGCCACCACCCAAGTCCAGGCCATCATCATCTCTGGCCTGGGTTACACTATCTACCTCAGTAGTCTCTCCCCTAGCCTGTCCCTGCCATCCACTTAAACCTAATCAACACTTAGCCAGCAAATCAGATTCTGCTACATCACCCCTCCCCCTACTTGACAATGTCCACTTGTGCTCTGGACAGGTAGCAGCTGGACACACAAAGAGGGGGAGGCTTGCAGTTAGTTAGCATTATCCTAATATGCCAAGGTTGTGGGTTCGGTGTGGTTTGATCTCCAGTCAGGGCACATGAATTTATATATGAATGCATATATAAATGAAACAACAAATCAATGTCTCCCTCCCTCTCTCTCTCTAAGAATTTTTTTAAAAAATGCAAGAAAAGAAAATGTCACCCTAATTGGTTTGGCTCAGTGGATAGAGCGTTGGCCTGTTGACTGAAGGGACCCAGGTTCAATTCTGGTCCAGGGCACATGCTCCAGTTGTGGGCTTGATCCCCAGTAGGGGGCATGCAGGAGGCAGCCAATCCATGATTCTCTCATTGATATTTCTATCTCACTTCCACTCCCTCTCTCTCTGAAATCAATAAAAATGTTTTAAAAAAAGAAAGAAATGTCCATTTCCACTCTGTCCTTCAACTCCATTCCACCTTACTCTTCTCAAAGGATACCGTTCAGCATTTCATATAATACTGGTTGGGTGGTGATGAACTCCTTTAGCTTTTTTTATTGTCTGTGAAGCTCTTTATCTGACCTTCAATTCTGAATGATAACTTTGCTGGGTAAAGTAATTTTGGCTGTAGGTTCTTGCTATTCATCACTTTGAATATTTCTTGCCACTCCCTTCTGGCCTGCAAAGTTTCTGTTGAGAAATCGGCTGGCAGACGTATGGGTGCCCCCTTGTAGGTAACTAACTGCTTTTCTCTTGCAGCTTTTAATATTCTCCCCTTGTCTTTTGCTCTTGGCATTTTAATTATGATGTGTCTTGGTGTGGTCCTCCTTCGGTTCCTTTTGTTTGGGGTTCTCTGCACTTCCTGGACTTGAAAGTCTATTTCTTTCACTAGGTATGGGAAGTTTTCTGTCATTATTTCTTCAAATAGGTTTTCAATATCTTGCTCTCTCTCTTCTTCTGGCACCCCTATAATTCTGATGTTGGTACGCTTAAAGTTGTCCCAGATGCTCCTTACACTGTCTTCATATTTTTGGATTCTTTTTTCTTTTTGCTTTTCCGGCTGGGTGGGTTTTGCTTCTTCATATTTCATATCTTTGACTTGATTCTTGGGATCCTCTAGTCTGCTGCTGGATCTCTGTATATTATTCTTTATTTCAGTCAGTGTATGCTTAATTTCTAGCTGGTCTTTTTTCATATCCTTGAGGGTTTCACTAAATTTATCAGCAGTCTCTAGAAAATTCTTGAAAAACTTTATAACTGTGGTTTTAAACTCTATATCCAGTTGTTTGCTTTCCTCATTTCTGTCATTTGTGACCTGTTTCTTTGTCTCTGCATTTTGGCTGCTTCCCTGGGTTGACAGAGTGGCTTTCTGTATTAGGTGATCACTGAGAGGAATTGACCTCTAAGCCACTTGGTTATGAGAATCAGCTGTGTCTACAGTGGGAGAACTTCTGTGCTGGACACACCTTTATGGGGCAAGAGTTGTTTCAGTGGGGCTTTGGTGCTCACTGTGTCTGCCCTGAGTGTGTCCCTTGTGAATCTGAAGAGTTGTATTTAGGATGGTTCCACTCTGACCACTGGATAAGCTGGCTTTTGTATCTCTAAGGAGGTGCTATTTTAGCCTTTGTCTGAGACTACTCAGCCTTTTATATGCAAAAGCCTCTGCGTGCAGCTTGGAGGGTCAGGGTCTTGGGGAGTCAGCTATGGCTGATTCTCAACCCTGTGCTAAGAAACACTGGGTCTCTGTGTCCCACGGTAACTGCTGCAAGCAATGCTGAGAGAAACCCACTTTGGATTTCCTCCCGGTGCCAGTCAGTCCCACTTCTCCGGGTCTGGGTCCCCAGAAACTCACCTGGAACTGGAGTTCAGAGCCGCTGGGAGCTTGTGGCTCCCTCCAGATTGAAAAAGGACCGGGTCCTCTGGCACCAGCCCTCTCCCTGAGCCCCGTGCGTGCGCCTCCGTACCTCTGTACTTTGCTTCTGCAGCTCTTCTGATTCTCACTCTCTTTCTAGTTGTAGAATTTTCACTCAGCCAGCCTTCCTGTGGTTCTGGGTGGTGTCCGTTTTTTCTTTTCGTTGTGATTTTGAAATAGTTGTGCACGGCCACAATTCCGGTGTTTACCTATGCTGCCATCTTGGTTTCTCCCCAACTCACATTCTTTATAACACTTGCCTTCTCTCCCTTTGATTCAGTGGCAATTATTACCTCAGAGGAGAAATGTCACTTTAAAAAAGCAGACAAAAGCTTTAGAGTTACAAATGTTTTCAAGTGAGCAGACTTTCAAGTTTGGAAACTTTCATATCAGAGTCTATGGCCTGTGATTTCCGTGGGATAAAAGGAAGGGGTTGAATTGAAGAGAAGGGCATGGGGCCTCTCAGGTGTGCTACGTGAGAAGAAATGAAATTACCTAAGAACGGTGTACAAAGTGAGGAAAGAGAAGGGCCTTGGGAGGCTCCTAGTGTAGCAGCAGAAGATAATCTTGAGGATTAAGCAGCAGAGATGTAGAGGGAGAATTAGGAGAGTACGGCCCCAGGAAGGCACTATAAGAGCCAGCTCTCAGGAAGGAGCGGCTGAACACCCAGGCTACATAACAGTTGGAACATTTGGGTTTTATCAACAAGGAAGATGTTTGAGACCTCTGTGAGGGCAGCTGCCAGCCAGGGGAGGGTCAGAGACAAACCTGCTCAAATGAAGAGTGAATGAGAGACGAGGAAGCGGGAGCAGACTAGTCTCGAGATGTTTAACAGTTAAAAGGAAGAACCAGAGCAAGACCTGTGCTTGAGAAATGAAATTTTGAAGAAAAGATAAATTAGACCAATAATTTTCAAACTGTGAGTCATGAAACAGTGTTATACAATTATTGTGTCAAGATCAATATTTTTAAAGAATAGAAAAATCTTAGTGTGGCAAAACTTTTATTTTCAATGTATTCAGGTACAGGTGAACTGGGTTGCCATATAAAATTCATTTTTTGCCTTGGATTTTGATAAAAAAAGAAAGGAGGGAGGGCGAGAGGAAGGAAGGAAGGAAGGAAGGAAGGAAGGAAGGAAGGAAGGAAGGAAGGAAGGAAAAAGAAAGAAAGAAAGAAAGAAAGAAAGAAAGAAAGAAAGAAAGAAAGAAAGAAAGAAAGAAAGAAAGAAAGGAAGAAAGGGAAAGAAAACCAGACTGGACCCTGTTTAAATGCCGAGGAGAATTAGAAAGAACCAAGTTGTCATGAAAGGGCCCAACCGTGTACAGAATGACATCATCCCAGACGTGGCTATGATTGAAGAGTGTTAGAAAAACTGAAAATCCAATTCTAATCAAGAGGATCTGATGTTAACCTCAAGAAGACAAGGTGGGATTTGCCTGTAATTAAGAAAGCTTATACCACATTGATTTTATTGTACTCTGCTTGTGGGAGAAGGGAGATAGCTTTCAGGACATCTACGAGAAGGTCATCTCAAGAGCAAGGTTGTGGCCACATTTCTTTCATACTCTTCCTGGAGAGAATCAGGTTGTGGCAGGCACCTGGGCCCCACAGTGGCCGAGGAAATTCTCCAGGGACCACTTGCAGTGAGTGGAAGAGGGAGTTTGGTGATCTGTTGCAAAGAACAGAATATAAACAACTATCTCGGGCAGCTCATTGTGAGGTTACACACAAAAGTAAAGGGGGCGAGACCTGCAGCTGCCTGGGGTGGAGTGGGAGTTGCTTCACTTGAGCCTGGAAACACCTGTGTGACCTGGTCTCACAGGAAGAATGGGCTCTGCAGCCGCTCAGGCCTCACAGAGGCTCAGAGGGGACAGGAAGGGCCCTCAGCAGCCGGAGCACACTGCTCCCAGGCCCAGGGTCCTGCTGCTACTACTGCTCCTGTCCCAAGGAGCCAAGGAGCTCACTCTCTACCCTGATGTTTGCTTACTCAGTTTCTTCTTACTGTAGCTTCAATGGACTAGAGCTTCCATGCCTGATAGCAACTGAGTAACCACTTCTAGGGCTTTCTTTTTTTTTTTTTTTAATTTATCTTTATTGTTCAGATTATTACAGTTGTTCCTCTTTTTTCCCCCATATCACCCCTCCTCCCAGTTCCCACCCCAACCTCTGTCCTTGCCCCCCCACTGTCCTCATCCATAGGTGTATGATTATTGTCCATTCTCTTCCCGCACCCCAACACACTTAACCCCCGAAAATTGTCCATACACTCCATTTCTATGCCTCTGATTCTATTCTGTTCACCAGTTTATTCTGTTCATCAGATTTTTTATTCACTTGATTCTTAGATTCACTTGTTGATAGATATATATTTGTTGTTCATAATTTTTACTTTCCTTTTTCTTCTTCCTCTTCTCAAAGGATACCTTTCAGCATTTCATATAATACTGGTTGGGTGGTGATGAA
>PVJC01026333.1:0-24151 GCA_004026665.1 Murina feae
CACACTCAGTGTAAAACATATCTTCATTGTTATTTTTTGCTGTTCTATGGAATTTTATACCATCATCCCTTTAATAGTTTCCTATTTAGAAATATAATAGCAAATACCTTTAAAAAATCTTTAAATAGTATTTTTATTTCTGACATCATTACAAATAATAGATTCAAATTTATAGATTTTCTATTAAAAGGTAAATATAATTTTAAGTAAACACATTATTTAAAATGCCATTAGTGTTCATTTTGTTATTCAGATAATGCAAGCTCATTATAGAAAATTAGAAACAAATGCTAAGAAATAATTCAATCACCCTTAAAACCTAGGGCACACTGTTAATTTTCCCTGCTTGTATATGCAGGGGATATATTTATGGGCGTGTATTTATTAAAATAGGATCATATTTTGCATCCTATATTGTAACCTATACTTTTCTGCCCCAATATGCTTTTAACATCTTTTAATGTCAATAAATACATAGACATTGCTATTCTTAATGGCTACCTATGAGAAAATTGATCAGAAAACTTTATATCTTTATATATGTCTTTATCATAAAACATTTCCCACATTTTTTAGATTACTACAAGAAGGCATAGTTCTATTAAAGAACCACCAATAAACACATTTGAAATGTACACTTCACTGGCCTGGATTGCAATAAGAGCTGCTGCACAGGTTGGTATGGTGTTTACTTAATCCTCTTTTTATTGTAATATCTGTATTTTTCACCTACCAGCTGTTAAGGTAACACAATGTATTTGTGTAAGAGAAAGGACGTTTTCATGTCCTTTGGAATCTGGACCAATGATGTTTCTTTGGGGAGATTTATGCTTTTAATATAGATAGTGTTTTTAATCACTGTTAGCCAGACCTGGCTTTGTTTGTCCCAACTTTTCTTTAAAGAAAATATTGGCAGATACACACGTGCACATATTTGACATGTTGGCAAATATCTGTCATAGCTAGGTGAGGTAGCCTATTTAAAGTGGTTTATACATTAAATTGCCAATAGTGATCATTTATTTGACTATGATATATTACACATGTTGGGGATAACATTATTTTTGAGGTTGTCTTTATTTTGTCTTCCAATGTATGTTGAAGACTATTTTATGAATTCTCTCCTTCACATTATTACGTAATGAGTGATCTGTGACTCAAAAAGCTTATGTTTATAAATTCTAATGATGCGTTTATTTCAGGTCAGTAAAGCTGTGCTGGCAATGAACTTGCTCATTGGAAAGAAGGATGTTAGGACGGATCAAGTCAGTCAGGCGGCATTACTTAACTTGCCGGAATTTGCCACTCTGGACCTGCTGTCTTCATACACAGACTATTTGCTGGGTATGTTTGAGTGCATATGAATGCTGATTTCTTTATATTATTGCCAATACTTACAATTTTCAGATTTTCGTGCCTGTCAATTCCTTAGGGAAGTGAAATGGTACTTGGTTTTAACTTGCATTTCTCTGTTTTTCAGTGATGCTAAAAATTTTGGCCATTTGGATTTTCTTTTCTATGACTCTCCTGTTGAAATTCTCTGTTGAGTTAAAAAAAAAATGTTTGTTGACTTCAGAGAGGAAGGAAGAGGGAGAGATAGAAACATCAATGATGAGAGAGAATCATTGGTTGGCCGCCTCTTGTGCATGCCCCACACTGGGGATGGAGGCACAACCGGGCAGGTGTCCTGACTGGGAATCAAACCGTGAACTCCTGGTTCCTGGGTTGATTCTCAATCACTGAGCCTCACCAACCAGGTCTTTGTCCACTTTTCTATTGGACTGTTTGATTTTTCTTATTGATTGATGCAAGGGTTATATATATTAGAGAGAATCACTTTACATGTGCTTTAAATATCTTTTCTAGGTCTATAGTTTATCTTTTAACTTTGTGTTTATTTTTTTTGTGTGGCACAAATGTTTTAAAAATCAAATGTAGTCCCATGTGTTGGTCTTTCCTTTATAAACTAGACTTTTTTCATGTTGTTATTTTTCAAAAAAGCATAATATTTGTTTTATATTTTTTTTTTGTGTGTGTGTGTGTGTGTGTGTGTGTTTTGTTTTTTTTTTACTTTCAGATAAGTACCAGATTGTCTTCCAGACTGGCTATACATTTTTTTACCAAACTGATGACACACCTGAGGACACAGATGCTATAAAAAAGACTCCAACTAAAGTAGATATTACATGGATCCTTCTACTACGCTATTACATTCACCTACAAAGGATTAATAACATGAGCAAGCTGCTAGGTAAGTTTTTGATGTGTTAAGAAAGAACATATGTCCTTCCTATTTCTGTTTAGATCATGTTTCTTATTTAGAATTATAAAATACTTTTGCTATCTTTCTGAGTGAATTCTCATCAGAAAACAAAAATTCAGAGGTTCTTAACCTGAGACACACAGACCTTTGAATACAATAATATTCCAGTATAATTTATTTCCTTTGATACTTTATGTTTTATTTCATGCACTTAAAAACATTATTTTTAAGTATATTTTATTGATTTTTTTACAGAGAGGAAGGGAGAGGAATAGAGAGTTAGAAACATCGATGAGAGAGAAACATCGATCAGCTGCCTCCTGCACACTCCCCACTGGGGATGTGCCCACAACCAAGGTACATGCCCTCGACCGGAATCGAACCTGGGACCCTTCAGTCTGCAGGCCAACACTCTATCCACTGAGCCAAACTGATTAGGACTAAAAACATTATTGATTAACAAATTGACCCATGGCTTGAGACAGTTAAGAACCAGAGTGATCTCCCTAATCGGTTTAACTCAGTGGATAGAGCATTGGCCCTTGGACTGAAGTGCCCCCTGTTTGATTCCAGTCAAGGGCAGGTACCTCGATTGCAGGCTTAATCCCCAGCCCTGGTTAGGGTGCATGAGGAGGCAACCAATCGATGTGTCTCTCACACTGATGTTTCTTACTCTCTGTCTTTCCCTCTCCCTTCCACTCCCTTCAAAAATCAATGGGAAAGTATCCTCAGGGGAGGGTTAACAACACAAAAGAACCAAAGTGATCATAATTTGACAAGCTTATAAAATGAACAAGGTGAAAGTTTGGCTTTAAGGAGAGAATCTTCTAGTATCCAGTATATAAAAGAGAAGAAATGTATGACTTCAGATAGGATATTTAACTCTATGGAGTTGTTTTGTTAAGTTTTTTTTGTTTGTTTTATCATTGATGTACCTAAAGAATATCTAGAAAACTGGTAAAATCTTCTTTACATCAGTCCCTTTTGTGGTTTCATGACAATGTGTATTATTGTTTTTAATCTGTGCCCACGAACTTGGTGATTCAATTAGACCCACCCCAGGTCCTAGTGATAGAGAAGCCAGCAGGCTAATAGTCACAGAGTGACTTAGCACAGTTATCAGGAGTTTGCTAACTCCTGAAACAGGCACTCAGAAGGCATCAGGGGCAAAAGGTGCATTGCAGTAGGTGTGAGAACAATAGAAGTCCAGTGGTGAAGGAAGTGGACATGAGCCAGTGCAGGAGACCCTGCCCCATATCAAGTCAGCTCACCTCTGAATTCACCTGCTGGCACTTCCCATGTTAGGTGCCCACAGTGTACTGCTTTTCTGCTCTGAGTTTTAAGTTACTGAGGTCCAAAGAAAAGACCATCTACCAGGAGTAGTCTTTGGCTAATGAAGGGGGGAACTGCTAGGCTAACCTTCCAGCTTCCCAGTCCTATAATGGACAGTTCTTTTCTCCGAAGGTCCCCGTCAGGACTGAACCTTCACTGTTCATAGTTGTAGCCCATTCATTACCTCACTCTAATTGGCTCTTTCCTTTCCTCTATCACACTTTGCTGATTCCCTCACTTGTGCTCCTTAGATCACATCAAATAAGTTACCCGCACCTAAATTCTTGCTTTAAGATCTTAGGGAGGGGGGATGTGGGGAGAGCCTCAAACAAGATAGAATATTTTACATTATTAAAACTTGGAGCCTGAATTAACATCCTTACAGGCTTCTGAGATTTTCTTTCCTTTCTGTGGCAAGAGGCAATTCCATTAGTACAAGCTCTAAAAATAGAGGATGGTTGTTAGGAGCTGAGGTGGGAGGTACAGGACAGTGGTTAGTGAATAAAACCCAATAATATTGATACCATTCTGCTATCTAATATAAACTCTAAATTAAAGTATTTTTCTTCCTTCAGCATCTCCAAAGCCAGGTTCTGGAACTTCTTTACCAGATGATACACTTCTCACGTCCCTTTTCAACTCTGGGTTGATTTTGCGCCAAAAAGAAATGCATAACTTCCTTAAGAGATTTTTACTTTTGTATTCTGCCTCTTGTATTGATGAATTTCCAAGAGAACTCTTTCAAGGATTGGAAACCCCTGCTTATTCAGAAAAAATCTTATTTGAAGCAGGAGCCAAGGTAATGTTGTAAAACATTGGAGATGGTCATAAAACTTCTAAAGCTATCCTTATGTTTCTGAAGGGAGCACACTAGTCTCAGTGCTGGCACGGAAGATGTCTAGGTTCCCCCATAGTTCCTGGGGCGACCCCTTTCTGTTTTGCCATATCGAGAAGCCAACAAAACATCCTGATTTTTAGGAAAGTTCACATTTCAAGTGTTGTGTTTGGCTGCTCTCATAAGTCTTCAGAATGTCTCAGAATTTCAAATAACTTCTCTCTGGCAGTCATTTTGCTAAGAAGTCACACAAATTTCAATATTGTAACTATACGAAGAACATTAGACTGAAAGTTTGTAAATCCTTGCCCAATTTCTTTGTTTTTAATACGTAATAAAAATCATTCATTGTGTGTATTTTTTAGGTTCATAAATGTGACTAAGTAGGGTAAAATTTTTAAATAAATAAAAAGTTTGAAGTTTTTTCTCCCCAAAATGTTATTATATCGAATGGACTTCCCCAAAATATGTAATGTGGAAACTTCCTTTAAGTTCCATATTGAAGAGAAATAAAAAGATGGAGTATAAATGAAGTTTTTTTTTTAAAAAACTACTAGGGTCTTGAATAATAGTAATGTTTCAGTAAGCTACCAAAATAGATGGATTGGAAGATACTGAAAAGTAAAGGGTCGTATTGAGACTAGAAATGTGTATTTGCAGTTTGGTATCTTCAACAAACATATGTTGAATACTAACGGTATACCAGATACTCTCAGTTGGCAGAGAAAGAGAAATCGATAAGGCCTTTTCCTTGCACATTGTTTGTTGCGGTAGCAGAGAAACATTGGTAGAGTTAGAACAGAAGAAGATCACAGAACTTCATAGATTTGTTTTTTTTAAGAGAAAATGGCAGGGTTAGTAGCAGATAGAATGTAACAATTTAAATCTATTAGTTATTTTGTGAATAGTGGGTAGGGCTGATTGGCAAAGGATAGATGAAAGGGAGTTATCTGAGAGAGAGAGATGATGAAGTAATGAAGTGTATGATCTCAGAAATGGGAAGGAAAGATGTAAATGATACTGCGTAAGTAAAATTGGAACAAAACCACACCTTAGTCACACATACTCGAGGACAGAAAGTAAAGAAGAGGAAATGCTCAAAGTCTACTCCAACGTTGGAATTTCTGTCTGTGATCCTCAGGGCATGGTAACACTGTTAGCAGATATAGCAGAGGAAGGAGGATGGGAACATTTGTGGAGGAGGCTGGTTTATTCTGCTCTGTAAATAGAGTTTGAGATTCTAATAGAAACCACAAGTGGACATAGTGTTTTGTAAGTTTCCAATAGGTATTTGTGAAGTGAATAAATCAAGTCAATTGCATAGAATTATTTCAAAACTATAAAAAAATTACTCATTTATTTTGAATTATTTTTACTTTGGACTTCACCATTATAGCACTTTAATTTTTGCAGTTGTAAGTCTTGCCCATGCCAGACCTGTCCATGTTTCTGTTGTCAACCATCTCAGAGAAGTGACCTGAAAAAACTGGCTTGTTCCAAACTGAGAACCTTTGCTCATCTTGTCCTATTAGAAAATGATAACCTATATCCTACTGGTAACCTTATGTTTTAGGTAGATAATACTTTTTTTTAATCACTGTTTTGAGTGAGAGTGGGTTTGACTATTAATATATTATGATTTTTTAAATGACTGTTAATAAACTATGTTTTTTAAAAAGTGGGAAGACCCACCAAGGAATATTTAAGAGTTCAGTTAAAGAAGTGATTGTCAGTTGGGGTTATGGAGTTGTCCCCAGAGATTGGAATCCACATGGGAGAATTTTTCAATTATTTCCTAGATACTAGGGTATTGGCAACATTGTCATTTCCTGCCCAGATTCTAAATAATTTGAGAAATAAAAGAGTAAGACAGATTGGGATTAAAACATGCTTGCCTTTATGAATCATAAAGTTGACATTTTAGGATATAGTTATATTTACTGGAAAATGGGCTTCCTAGTAGTCAGTAGCAAAGTAGACAGATTTACCAATCCAGCCATGTGTTGTTTTGGTTTTTTTGTTTGTTTGTTTTTGGTCACTACAGGCATCCTTAAAATCTGTGGGGACACAGTCCCCTTTAAAATATGTCATATGAAGCAGCATAGAATATTCACTCCCTACAAATCATTCACTCCTAAGACATAAGAGCAGAACTATGCATATCCAAAATTCATTTCTCCAAATTCACCAATCAAGGAACTCTCTCCCAGGGAGATGAGTGAGAGGAGATGGGAAGGGCAGGCATGTAAATACCTGGCCTTCCCCAGGGATGGAAGCAGTAGATAGTTGGATGAAATAGTTCCCAGCAAACACCACATTCTGACTCACTCCCCCACCCCTGGGAACTGAGATTGCCTTTGAGGATTTTAGTGTCCAGGTGCCTCAGGCGTTTGGAGTAGGGGCCAGAGAATGGGAAGGCTCAGAACTGTAGTGTAAACAGGTGCATTCGTGTGAGTATTTCACAGGAGTTTGGAAACGAGTATGTGTGACTTCTTCAACACTGTTCTGAAAGGAGCTCTGCTTGAGTATTTTCGTATTAAGGGCAGCCTATCAGTATCCAGTTCCTCAGGACAGTGCTCCAATGTAAAGCCCTCACTGTATTGTAGCTACATGTGACATCTCTAGTGGCAGCAATGTTATCAAAGGGTTGTTTCACCCTGTTTGCTCTTTTTTTTTGGATATAATTAGTGTAACACTCACCCAGGATAGTCAGCTCTGGGGATCACTGCTTCTTGGCTGACAGGTGTAAGCAATCTAATCATGTGTTTGTTTCACTGGGGAAGATAGCCAACATGCATAAAGCCTTTTGGATTAAAAAAAAAATAAATTCCAAGCTAGGTTGATTTTTACAATGACATGTTTTTGAGCCTTTGATCACTCTGGAGACTGTTTCAAACAAACTCCTTCCATGATTTGCTGCTTAAAACTGCTTTCCCCTTCCCCACAAAGGAGTAGATGCCTTACCAGAACTGTCCTCACTGTGTGTCCTGTTCCTCAGTTTTGTGGGTCTGTGTGATGGCCAAACAAAGGTGCCGCACAAAGCAGGCTAAAAGTCCCCCCAGAAGGATATGATTAAAATTGTGCATAATGCTGAATTATCCATGTTTAGACTGTGCCTGTGACAGTCTGTGGAAGGTGAAATATTTGTGCAGAGTGATTTGTTGTTTATGGAACTGTGGCAACCAACACTTTTGCTGGCAGGTCTGGATTTCATTCCTTTCAAAGAATAAATCAAACGTAACAAAGTACTCAGTATATATGGTATATCCCATCAATTAGCAGATGCAATTAATCCCATTATAAGCTAGATAATGTTTTTAAAGATAATGGAAAATTACATGCCTATTTTGATAATGACTTCTGTTGAAATTCACCATTGCTAGACCATCATGCCAATGCTAATAAACACTGTATATATTAAAGAGAAAACTATTTGATTATTTTCTACATTTAGCTAGTTATTAAATACTAGAGGCCCCAGGTGGTCCTCACAGCCCCTGCTGCCTTGGCTGGCCCTTGCAGCCCTGGTTTTGTCCAGAGGGTTGTCTGGAAGGTCGTCCAGATGGTCATTCTGCTGTTCAGTCTAATTAGCATATTAGCTCTTTATTATATAGGAGGATGAATTCTTTGTTTAAAGAGTTATCAGATCCTGAAAGACATGCAGATATGAAAAATATGATAGCTTATTGTTCATCTGATTCATTGTTCATCTGATTTTTTTGTGTGTGAACTGCCCGACATAGAATTAATTTAAAAAAAATATTTTTTACTGATTTCAGAGAAGGGAGAAAGAGAGATGGAAACATCAGTGATGAGGGAGAATCATTGATCAGCTGCCTCCTACATGTCCCACATTGGGGATCGAGCCTGCAACCCAGGCATGTGCCCTGAGACAAATCAAACCATGTCCTCCTGGTTCATTGGTCAAGGCTCAGCCACTGCCACACCAACGGGTCAGACTTAATCTTAATTAAGCACTTTAACATGGTTATTTAACTCTGATAATTTTGTTTATTGTACATTTTGGTTGTGCTTTTAGTATCATAGTGCTAACAAGTGAGGATTCTGGTGGCTTATCATATCCTTTCATGATAGTTTCTAGACATTTTTGAAGTTTTCACCTTTAACACTACCTTTCAGTCAAGACACATTTTTTTTCCTTGTATCAGTAGACAACTTTAAAGGTCAATGTCTTTTTCTTTTTCTTTTATTTTGAAGACTTGCCTTGACAGCCTTATATTATATCTTGAATAGGCTCAGAAATAAAGGAAGGTATAAAGCCTTATAGAAACAACAGGCATTTCTTTATGGCCATTGACATATGGTCACTGAGCCTGGAGATAACTTAGATGTCAAGAGGGTAGCAGACTTGCTTCCCAGCCACCGTGATGTAATATTGGAAATAACAAGAAGTTAATTTTGAAATTAGTTCACACCCCATTGAAGAAGGTCCTTTTTAGGTTTCAGATATTAACACTATTATTATCTCTCTGGCTAGCCTTATTTTGTTGATATCAATCAACTTAAAAAACTAAGTAAATAATTTGTGAAATTCTAGCGCTTATTGATTTTTGAAAACTTTTGATTCAGGGACAAAATTTCATCAAAGAAGCTGGGCCCAGATTTTCAAAGGGAATGAGAACAATGGATTTTAGCAGTTTAGAGTGAAAACTGTACCTTATTTTGCTTATGGCTCTGCAAAAAATTATAACCATGCTCTCAGTAGATTTGCCAGTAAATAAATCAGAAAAATGTAGAGATGTTCTTAGAATCCATGGTGACCTTGAGAGTGAAATGGTGGCATGGACATTTTCACTTCTAGATCTCTAATTTGGGAGACACACCAAAGTGGAAAACATTTATTGAGTCCTCTGGGTTTCAAAGCATATTTTTCTGTGGGAGAATCCTCTCCATGGTAATCAGGGACAGTTTTAAGATCCACATCCATAACACAAGCTGAAACCATTTCCAGCTTTATCCAATGGAGCCCATGTTGTCTGGATATCAAATGCATGTTTGAAATATTGAATGAATTCATTACCAAGCAATTAAACTGATGTTTTGGTTTGTTCCCAGGCACCTCGTGACAGTTCCGTACATTCCATTGTATCATTAAAGTTGATTTCCAGCCAAAGTACTGTGGAGTCGGTTTCATCAGATATGGCAATACAAGCTTTAAACAAAGAACTTTGCTTTCAATGGTACATCCCTCCCCTGGAAAAACCTCCAAAGGAAGTAGAACCTATGGTATGAAACATAATTACAAAGCTGAATCTTGTATTTAGAGATAATATTTAACTTTCAGAGTGGAGAATATCCTTTTATATAGACAAAAAATACAACAATGTAGAAACTATCTTGTCTAATAGCATAAATCTGACCAAGAAAATCGTAGGTAAGTCTTCAAGCTGAGATCATTTTCCTTTTCCCTAATTTTAAAGGGGAAATTTCCAAGGTGTCACCATTACATATGTTTGACTCTTTATTTTTGTAATTCCTCTTTATCACATTTAAGGAAGTTTTTTTCCCTACTGCCACTTTGCTAAGAATTTTTATCATTAATATTTTACTGTGTCTATTAAGATGGCTTTATGATTTTTGTATTTTAATATGTTAATGTATTTTTTAAATGTTAAATCAACCTTGTGTTTCTGAGATAAACTCGAATTGGTCATGATGTATTCATTTTACTGGATTCAGTTTGCTATGTTTTGTATTGGATTTTCACCACTGCTTTTGGGAGTAATATTGAGTTATAAGTTTTCCTTTTCATACTGTCTTTGTGAGATAATATTTTGTTTCAAGCTTTTGCTAGACTCATAAAATGAGTTGATAAATATAATCATGTTTTTCTCTTCCCAGTAAAATTTATAGTAACCTTTTTCTTCAAATATTTGGTAAGAGCTCATCAACCAGCCATCTGTTTTTAGGTGTGTGTGTATGTGAAAAATATAAGACTAATGATATAATTCTCAATGGTTAGATATAGTTGTTAATCACTAGTATTTACTAATGTACTGGTTCAGAGTTGGTAACAGTTCTGTTTGGGACACTATCTGTTCTAATAGTTAGTAACTATGCCAAACCTTTGTTTATAGAAAATTGAGGTTTTCTATTTCTTCTGAGTCAGTTTTGTTTAAGTTGCTTTTTCCAGGAATTTCCTCATTTTATTTAAAATTTTTCTCATTTTAATCTATATTTACAGTGAAGTTGCTTTTCATTTCTTACATTGGCTATTTGTGTACTTTTTATTGAATATTGTCACCAAAGGTTTCTTATTGGTTAATTTTTATTTCATTAATTAATATATACTTCTACTTTACCTTCCTAACTACTGATTTTTGTTTATTTGCCTTTTTATTGTTTTGAATCAATTGCTAAAAGAAGTATGTTTAAGTCTTTCACAGCGATTATTGTCTGTTGTTTCCTTGTAGTTCTGTCAAATTTTGCTTTACACCATCTGAGGGTGTATTCTTAGGCGCAATCTGATCGCTGTTATCTTCTTGGCGAATTGAGAATGTTATTGTGAAGTGATTCATAGCCTTTTTATAATAATGTGGCTCTTTCCTCATGAACTCTGTTTTATTTGATGATTTTGGAGGAAAATAGCTTTCTTGTGGAGTTTTTTAATGTATCTTTTCCCAACCTTTCACTTTCAACCCTTTTGTGTACTTGTGTTTTAATTTTTTAAAATAAAAGGTATGCAATGGATAGTTTCAAAGACATTTTAACAATATTTTATTTTGACTGGAGAATTTAATACATTTACATTTACTGTAAATACTAATATTTTAAATGTACAATGTTACTTTGTGTTTTTACTTGTCTTAGCTTTTCTGTTTTTAATTTTGTTACTTCCTTTCTTTTGGTTTGATTACCTTTTATCATTAATTTGTTTCTATGTGAGTTTTGAAATTATTCACTCCTTTTACTTGCTTATAGTGGGTACTGTCAGGACAATATACATACTTAACATAGTCAAAAGTTAATAAATGGTTTTACCCCTCTAATGGCTTATATGATACGACTGTGCATTTGAAAGCCCAAATAATATTATTTTAAAGTTGTTTTATACAAGTTGTTTTCCTATATATTTTTCTACATAGTTATTATTTGCTTTGTTTTTTTAATGTTTTCTTGCATTTTAGACATTCCATCTGGGATCTTTTTCCTTTATTTTTGTAGAAGTATATACTGTGGAATGTTCTTTGGTTGGGCTCTTCTGGAGGCAAACACTCTCAATTTTTGTTTGCCTGATAAATGTTATTGTTTTATATTTATTTATGAAATAAGTTTTTATATAATAAAGAATTCTAGATTGGAAGTTACATGGAATATGTCATCTACTCTTTTAGATTGCTGCTGTTGAGAATCAAACTGTTGTTGCTTTAAAAGTATGCTGACGTCCTTCACTGGTTGCTGTTGAATATTCTCTTTGTCTTTACACAGTTGACTAGGAATATTTATTTATTTACTTTGCTCACATTGGTGTAATGGTTTAGAACACAGAGTCTAAAGCCAAATGGCCTGGATTTGAATTCCAGCTCTGTCATTTAACAATTGTTTTGAACTTCAGTATATTAGTTAACTTTTCTGTAGCATGGTTACCTTCATCTGTAATTAGAGATAACTGCGTAAACAAACACCTAACCTCAATAAGTAGTTGTCATTTATTATATCAAATTATTCTGCTGTTTTAAAGTTTGACAACTTCAAATATTGTAATACACTTGCTAAACATTCTTTAAAAGCACCTTTTAAAGATGAGCAACCATATGTCTTTATGAATTGTATAGCTATCTATCTTGTGCAGAAAAGAGAGTAAACTGTGCCTAAGCAGCAAAATTAAAGTTCATAGCAAATTGGTGGGAAAAACCTTAGTTTGCCTATAAATGTTATTTGCAAACTTGTATTACACATATAACTCTTTATTTTAATATTTATTATCGTTACCTTTTTCAATATCTATGTCCATATGCATGCAGTAGAGCTAACTGAGGGGCAGGAGGAGAGGGGGGCAAGTGTTGGGGAGCAAGTTCAATATCAGTCCTTGAACTCTTGGAGATTGAACAGTGATTCAGATTCTAGGAATGTCTTGAAGAGAGGTCAGGTTTTTAAAAGTGGAGCAGTTGGTCACTGCAGATTTTTCCAGAGGAACTTTCTATGACAGAATTCCTTTTATTGCTTTGCTCTCTAAGAAGAGCCTCAGGCTTTTCCCCATAAAACCTCCCGCTGCATAAGTTTTGCCCTGTTTAGCATTTTTTATTTGCTTTTTGTCTCCTGCATTGGCCCATTTCTGCTGAGCTGAGGTAGAAGAGATGTGGGAAGGAAAAAGGAGGAGCAGGAAGAAAGGAGAGCGAGAGTCTGCATTTCTCAGCTCTTGAGTGCTGTCGCCTCTAGCTGCGCCTCAGGTAGCTTCTGCTGCTCCTTTGACTCCTGTGACTCCTGTTAGACTGTGAAACCTCCTGGGCTTACCTCTCTTTGCTCTCCAGCACCCCTTCCCAGTTAGCACTCTCCCCCTGCCCCCTTCAGTTTTGCTTTCTCAGGCTGGAAATCCTGCTAACTTTTGGTCAATTACATATTTCTTCTTACTCATACAAAAAGAGAAGCTTTTAGATTCCACTCCCAGAAACATGTAAAGCTATTTCTCATATTTTGAAAGTACTGACCTTTCTACCCCATTCCAAGTCAAATCTTTGCCAGATATCCCATATACATTTTAAAAAATATATTTTATTGATTTTTTTTACAGAGAGGAAGGGAGAGGGGTAGAGAGTTAGAAACATCGATGAGAGAGAAACATTGATCAGCTGCCTCCTGCACACCCCCTACTGGGGATATGCCTGCAACCAAGGTACATGCCCTTGACTGGAATCGAACCTGGAACCCTTCAGACCACAGGCCGAGACTCTATCCATTGAGGCAAAACCAGTTAGGAACCATATACATTTTGAAATAATAAATCTGTCATCTGTTTTGAGAAGTTTAGTGCAGTCATTTTCAGATTGTAGTTCTGAGAATACCCTGGGTCATAGAGTCACTATAGTGGGTGCTGAGTGGTAATTTTTAAAAAATAAATTAGATACAAGAAAAACAATATCATCATGTACCACATACAGTAAGTGAAAATGTTTTCTGAAACTGTTGTCTCATGATGGACATGTTAAAATAGGAAATGTCTTAGGTCACTCTTCAGCATATGCCAGAATTTATTTATTTGCTGGCAAGAGAACCAACAAAAGAGTACACCGTTCATAGTGGGCATGGAAAGAGAGAGATTACATAGTTGGGAAGCAGAATGTTTACCCAAGCAGCTGGCATTTTAAAAATGAGGAAGGAAGTACCAACTATAAAGTTCATTTCACAAGGTCGTAGAAATATCACACTCATAGCCATCTGGAACAGGATGATCTGAGAAGTTAATGCTAAGACTACATCTGTGGCTCATAATTAGAACAACACGGTTTCACCCATTGACAACCATGTCTGACAATTAACATGGAAGCACGAACTGGTATAAACAGAGATTAGAAGCAGAGCACCAAGTAACAAATTGTGATTGAAACAGGTTGCTTGAGTGATTTTCGTAAGCCACAAGCAGAGATTCAGAACATACAGTTTTCCCATTTCTTTGTTCAGGGACTTTTTCTCCCCTTTGACAATTAGTATGTATCTCTTCGGCCATGATAAAAGATGTAGTTGCTGCCATAAGTCTCAGCCAAAAAAAAAAATAATAAAAAATAAAATCAGGAAATACTGACGTGGCAGGCTAGATCTTCCTGGTCCTAAGATTCTATTTTTTTGGAAGGTAACACTGAAATTTGTTTGACTATTCAAATACTGGTTTATTCAAGCATACATCTACTGCTCATTTTAATAGGCATTTCGTTTCATGTTGAATAACTGGCTGAAGCTCATGAAACCCACAAGGTAACAGCACTAGTGAACACTTCCTATGTTCCAAGCACTGTACTTATTATTGGCATCACAGTGACTCTCTAGGGTAGGTTACTGTCTATCGTTAGCCCCATTTTATAGAAGAGGAAACTGAGACACTGGATGGAGGAATGCCAGTTGGCATGAAGTCAGGACTGGAGCAGTCTGACTCCAAGTCTGCATTCCTAAGTGTGGTTCTGTGTGGAGTCTTCAGACAATGCTCTGGCTGCAGGCACATGTAACCTCTGGGAAGGATGGTAATAAAAATTAATATCTGACTTAGGGCTTTGGACTTCCAGGACTTAGACGGTGATTGGATAACACTGCAAGTTAACATCGCTTAATTCATCTTCTCAGACCACTTTAGTTTACCTACCACAAGAAGCAGAAATGCCAGTGAGAACTACGGATGCTGGGGGCAGCAGAGTAGAAATCCTGGAACTGGGGATCTATATAATAAAAGCCTAAGCGACCTTCATGGTGGAACAACCAGAACAACTGGTCACTATGATGTGCACTGACCGCCAGGGGGCAGATGCTCAATGCAGGAGCTGCTCCCCTGGTGGTCAGTGCACTCCACAGGGAGAGTGCCACTCAGCCAGAAGCTGGGCTCATGGCTGATGAGTGCAGTGGTGCTGGCAGTAGCCTCTCCCACTTCTGTGGCAGCACTAAGGAGCAGCGAGCCAAGCAGTAAGGAGCAAGCAGGTGGGCGGTAAGGAGTGAGGGAACCTGGATTGCAAGAGGGATGTCCGACTGCTGGCTTAGGCCTAATCCCTGGGGGAATCAGGACATCCCAGGGATTGGGCTGATGGTCGTACATCCCTTTAGAGGTCCCAGATTGTGAGAAGGCACAGGCTGCTCTGAAGGACCCACCCCTGCCAACCCCAGTGCATGAATTTTGTGCACTGGGCCTCTAGTTTTCATATAAAATTTTAATCCAGAGGGCTAAATATTTCATGCCATGATACTTTAGAGTTAAGTTTATAACTTCTTAAGTATGAGGATAGAAATTATCTGATCCCATTTGACAAAATTAGTAGAATATAGTAGAACCACATTGTGAGTTCTTCACTAGAACTTTGTGACAAATGAAGCATCTTTTGATCGATTTCAGTATTTTCTAGAGACTCCAGAAAGACTTCCAGGGACTGTCATTTTCATGAACCTCCCAGACGTGGGCTTCTTTTAAAAAACAACAACAACAACAAAAACCCCAGCAACAATGAAAAAAATGGCTGATATAGGTCAAAGAGATGTACAGCTAGTGCTTAGCCTTAAAAAGATATGACTAGTCCTAGCTGGTTTGGCTCAGTGGATAAAGTGTTGGCCTGTGGACTGAAGAGTCCCAGGTTCAGTTCCAGTCAAGGGCACATACCTGGGTTGCGGGCTCGATCCCCAGAAGGGGGGCGTGCAGAAGGCAGCCAATCAGTGATTCTCTCTCATCGTTAATGTTTCTATCTCTCACTCTCTTCCTCTCTGAAATAAAAAATATTTTAAAAAATAAAATTAAATTAAAAAATAAAAAGATATGGCAATGACCAAAGATTTGTCTCAAGATGACGCCTTAGAATTTTTAGATTTATTCGACCTTATCTCAATGATTTGAGATTCAGAGTTCCCAAGAGGATGCTTATACAGTAGGCTACACTGGAAACCTTCTCTGACTTCTCTTGGTATCATCCAAGTCAAATATCAGATCTGAAAAGAAAGTAAGAGAGTGTGAACTTAGTTCAACACTCTCATTTTACAGGTCAGGAAGCAAAGGCCCATAGAGGCTGAGCAACAATGCCACAACTCAGTGACAAAAATAGGCATGGGAGCCTAAGGCCTCTAATTCTTAATATTGATTTCTTTATAACACACTTCTAGCTCAATTACTAACTAAGCAAAAAATGCTGGCAGGATGGCACAGGCTGGCCCACAGTGTGTTTCAGACCCTAGGACAGGACTGGATTAACTATTAGTTAGCGCATGTCATTCAGGCTTGGCCAATGGCCAATAGCATGACTGCAGGCCCCTGAGATGCTAGTAGGGTTGCAACAGATAGATTGACACAGGAAGTAAAAAGATCTGAAATGTCATAATTTTAATGTTTAATTCCCTGTTTTTTAGGCATAAACTTTTAGGTTAAAAATTATTTCCCCTCAAAATGTGGGAGCATTGCTCTGCTGTGTCTGGCAATCCTGCATGGCTACCGAGAAGTCTGATCCATTCTGACTTCTTTTTTCCTCTGGAAGATCTAAGAGCTTCTGAAATCTCATGATGTGCCTGGGTGTAGCATCCACTATGCTAGTTAGTTTGGATGCCCCTTTCAATCTTGGAAGTATATTCTTCAGTTAGTGAAGATTTTTTCTCTGATAATTTTCTCAATCTGATTATATTTATACCTTCTGGAATTTCTGTTGAGATTGAGTGTTTTCTTTTCTCATACTCCCTATTTATGTTTTTAAATGTAGGTTTACTTTATCTTCTTCAAATCTTTTATTATTAAGTTGCTATTATTCCATATTTTTTAATTTTTAAGAGCTCTTTCTCATCTCTTTTATTGCTTCATGTTAATAGCACTGTGCTCTTTTTTCACAGATGCAATATTGTCTTTCTTCTCTCTGAGGAAATTAATTATTGTTCCATTAAAGTTTTCTTCTAGCCTCTGTCTGGAAACTGATTCTCCAAGTCCCTTTTCATTTCATGTCTGGTGACTGTTGGCGATCCATCGGTGTGTGGAGACACTGAGAAGCATGTCGGGTCAGGTTTAATGATCTATAGGCATCATTGCAGGGTAATTGCAGTAGCCAGTAGTTTCATTGTAGGATGCTGAAAAGTCAGTCTCTGTAGGTCTTTTCTCTTTGATCAATTTCCTGTAAGAGGATTTTTTAAGACCTGTCTAGTTTCATACATTCTAGGAAGGGGCTGGGGTAGGGGAAGGGGATGTCTCTTGTTCACAATACAGTCTTTCACTTAATTCCAGTGTTCTCTAGTTCAGCACCCACTCATGTACCTAATGTTCCTGAGCATAGATCTTTTATGATTTGACCTCAGCAGAGAGCAAAATGGAAGAGGTTCAGCTAGCAGGTAGGAGACCAGGAGGGGAAGGGGGGAGTCTCCTAGTATCATGGACTCAGAGAAGGGTTGGAAATGAAGCATCCATCTTACATAAAAGTTGTTGTTTAAAACTTTAACCCTGCTGTTTTGGCTTCTGTAAGTGCTTGCTGGCTTTAATAATAAGGAAAATAAGACTACTCCCATTTCAGAGAGGCCATTAAACCTTCCCCAGATGAAGTTATCAGTGCTGGCACCAGGCCAGGCCTTTGGTTGAGGTCCCAAAGTCCCAGCACATAGCGGCTCTTTAAGAACTTGCAAAGGGGACCGGAAAACCCCATATTTGGGAGACAAAGAAGGTAAAAAGGTATAAATACAGGAAACTTCCTGTGTGACTTCACCCAGAATTCTAAAGACATTTTTCTCTGGGCCTGCGCATAATAATAATAAATGTAACTCCATCTCTCTAAGCGTTGCTTGGTTCTTCTCTGTTCTTCTGTAACAGGAAGGCGGTTGTCTAAGGCCTCTGATGCCTCCAATCCCCGTGCTTTTCATTGGCAACCCCTTCAAAGGCAGTTTTGACACCGCCTTTCCCCTCTGCAGAGTCAGGTATGCTCTTCCAAGTGCTTTCAGTGTTAACATTCCAAGTGTTAGCATCTCTTCTGCCTCACCTCTTCACTTATTCCTTCCGGCTTTGTGGATCCCTTTACTCTTATTTTAGTTTGATTTGTGAGGAAGCAGAGATAAAAGCAAGTTCTTAATTAGTCCATTTGGTCTGGCAGCTCCAGGCCTCAATTTTCTTACCTCTAAAATGAAGGACATAGAAGCAGACCATTTCTAAGGTTCTATGAATCTCAAATTCTATGAACAAATGACTGTAAACAAGTGCTGTTTTGTGTAGGACTGATTCTAAGAATTATCAGAATTCAAACAACAAGGAAACTACTGGAGCCTGAATCATTAGGAGAAATTTCATCTTAAAAGTGGGGACTGAAACATTGTGTGCATATTGAATTAAATGGGGTGAAGAGGAAGGGAACAGTGTAAGTGGAGTAAGAGAAACAGCTATGGCTACAATGGGAAAAGGACAGTTTGGAGAAACAGAGTTAGCTATTCACCAGGTGGACATTTAGATATCACTCTTCAAACATAACATAATGTTGGTACCAAATGGCATTTCTTTTTTATCTCATAACTTTTGCACAGTTCTTGTTCATATCATTTCTTTTTAAAGTGAATTGAAAGAAAGATTCATTTTTATCTTTCAAAGGAACATATATTTTATTTTATTTTTTATTGCAGAGAGAAAGGGAAAAGGAGAGAGAGCTAGAAACATCAATGATGAGAGAGAATCATTGATTGGCTGCCTGCTGCATGCCCCCTACTGGGGATCGAGCCCACAACCCAGGCATGTGCCCTTGACAGGCATGGAACCCACAACCCTTCAGTCCACAGGCCGATGTTCTATCCACTGAGCCAAACTGGCTAGGGCTAAAGAAACACTTTTTAAAAGGTTAATGGTATTATGTTGAGAAGCGATGCCCCATTTCTTGAGGCAGAGTATGATTTTGATGTCACATTTTATATAACTGTTAATTTTCTTACAGGTTTTATTGTTGTATGCATATAACATGAAGCCCCTGAAGATTTTGGATGTTACCTGCCCCAATTACAGCAATGCCTCTGTCGGCTCCTTCTGGGTTCCCCTGAACAGGCGAGTACAGATGGATTATCCACAATCTAGCGTTCACTGTTGATCTTGTCATAAGAACAAGCTGTTTTAATAACATACAAGGTAACCCACAGGAGAACTTTTTGAAGATATTTTTAGAGAAACAATCTTCCTTTTAGAGGAGTATGATATGGAGGTAGTCAAAAGCACAGATTCTGAATCCAGCCTGCTTTGGTCCAAATGCCAGTTGTGCCCCTTACTACCTTTGCAACCTTGAGCAGGTTCCTTAACCTGCCAGTGCCTCAGTCTCCTCTTCAGTAAAATGGGAATAATAAGAATTGTACCTGGGGTGGTTGGAGGAACCGTTCCTGACACTTTAGGAAGTTTTCAGAGAGTATAGGATGTTGTCTGTACTATGTTTTGCCTCATATTTGTGGTGTGTTTAAAAAGTAACTTCTTGCAGCTCTGTGTTGGGTTGTAAAATTAAGCCCAGACTCCACCACATCACTTGTTTTACCCTTTCCTCTTTATCTAATCTATTTCAGATTGTTCCCTAATACTCTCTGCTTCAGCTCATGCCTAGTTATTCTCTTTTCTCATTCCACGTTAGCAAACTCCTTGTTTTTTTTTTTTATTCTTTTCATTACCTAGTTACTTTAGTTTTTATCTTGCTGCCCTTATGACCCCAGCTTGTAAGATGGAAAATAATACCTATTCTGCCTACCTTTCAGGGTTATTGCTAGGATTGAGCCACACAGTGCTTTGAAAGCACATACTTTAAAAGGTCAAGTCTCATTACTAACTCTGTCAGTGTCAGCTCACTGCCTGTTAGGCACCTAGTAGGTGCTTTGAGAACACAGACTTGGTGCTTCTCTGGAGAGCCTTGTCCATACTCCATGATTTTCATTCCGAAGGACTCTTGGGTATCAGCACAAAAGAGAATAAAACAAGCGATGTTTCAAGAGCTGGCATACTCTTAATTATTGTGCATTTTTTTAATGAAATGGCAGAAGACCTATTAGTAGACACAATAGACAAGATAGCAGAACTAGGCAACAAAATTAGAAGATTAGGTACTTGCCTTTTACATCCAGAAACAACAGGATTTTTTTTTCTAGATGAAAATGATTATAATTTCTGCAAGGTAATCAAACTGACAGGATTCTTTTTTATCCCAAAACTAGAGGCCTGGTGCATGAAATTTGTGTGTGTGTGTGTGTGTGTGTGTGTGTGTTGGTGGGGGGGTGGGAGGCTCAGCCTGACCTATACCCTCTCCAATATGGGACCCCTCAGGGGATGTCCTACTGATGGCTTGGGCCCACTCCCCATGGTTCTCTGCTCTCTATGGGGCCTGCCTGCTCCACACGAGGGTGATGGCCAAGCAGACCCTGCTGGGTGCTGCCTGCGGGCTGTGCTTGCCTACTGGGCTCATGTTGCCAGGGTGATGCCTCCGGCATCCTGCTCTGGCTGCTATGGACTCCACCATCTTTTTCACAGAGTGACAGAGTGATAGCTAATTTGCATATTACTCTTTTATTAGGTAGGATATTTTTAATTTTGGTGTTTGTGATAAATAGTAGGGTTACTAAAGTTAGGGACATGCCCTTGTCACTGAGGCCTTCACAGAGGAGGGTAGCTGACAACCTCTCACCTCACTTGGGTCTCTTTTCTTGGGTTTCTTGAATGAAGGAATACTTGAATGAATTAGGTTTAGGGATGCCAGAAACAAAGTGTTAAGTAATGGAGGACTTACTTTACACATACTATTAATTCTGGGAATAAATGAATGCCTTTGCAACTCTTCAAATAAAATACATCTATGTTTTTTATTTTTAGAGTTATTGCAATTCATGAGAAACTATCGAATATTACGCAAATAGCTGAGATATCATTGCCAGTAGTTCCTGACGTTACTCCAGATGAAAACGTATCTGAAGCACAGGAGGTAGAAGTGAAATCAATTGATAAAGAACTGGAAGTAAGTTATTAAGTAATGGAAAACTTTTCTACTGCAGAATGGATGTCCTTATACATAATTCCTCAAATTATTTTTTACTTCATCAGAGCAGAGCTATGTAACTCTACTTGAGCTTTGTGGTGGTTCTGCCCTCTTTGTTTCTATGTAAAGTACCAGGGATGACCCAACTTTTGGGCACATACATAGCTTTCCTTCAAAGCTCTCCTAAGCATACCAATTATAAGAATCTTATGGTGAATGGAAACAAAACCAATCCAGAGAAATCATTCAGGTATAACTGTGAATCTGAAGAAAGAATGCTCTGCAACTTTAGAATATTACTTGTCATTTCTCACTCTAAGTCTATCTGAGCATGTTTATTACCCAAGTAATGTGTGAAGAAAAACTAGAAAATACAGAGAAGCATATGTCTTTCAGACTTTTTCAATGCATGTATTTTTCCTAATTAAGAAAGATATTATCCCCCCCAGCTGGATGGTTCAGTTAGTTGGAGCATCGTCCTGTATACCAAAAAAGGCTGTGGGATTGACTCCAGTCAGGGCACATACCTAGGTTGCTGTTTGATCCCCAGTCAGGGCACTTGCAGGAAGCAACTGATCAGCGTTTCTCTCTCACGTCAATGTTTCTCTCTCCTCTTTTCCTTCCCCTCACTCTAAAATCAATAAACATATCCTTCAGTAAGTATTTAAAAAATGAGATATTATCCTTACAGTGTGTTATTAATATGATCACAGAGTTCATACAGTTGAGTGCTTTTCTTAAAAAATCTTCATTGTTGAAAGTGTTACATAACGTTCTCTTTTCCCCACATTGCCCCATTCTAAGATGACCCTCTCCCCGCCTCTGCCCAGGCCTCCACCATTCTATTGTCTGTGTCTGTGGGTTATGCATATATGCATACAAGTTCTTTGGTTGATCTCTTTCCACCCACCCACCCTCCCCCCTGCCTTCCCTCTGTTCACCTGGATATATTTTGTTCAACAATTTATTTTGTTTATTAGATCCCACAAATGAGTGGGATTATGTTATACTTGTCTTTCTCTGACTGGAGTGGTTTTTATGATCACTGATGTTAGTGTGCTGGTGGAGAGGATCATTGTCCTTTTTCTCCTGCACTCCAAATGGGAACTGGATAAATGGAGATCAAAATGTCCCATCATTATTGCCCCCACTCCCCTTCTGCCCCTGCCAGTCTTACTGCACGAAGGAGAAGAGGATAAGAGTCCTGCAGGGAGGGTACCTCCAAAAATATAAACCACGTTACCCAGAAGGGGCCGAGTCTAGCATGCCCTGTTGCTTTTCCCAAACCAGTCAGATAAGAATTACTGATGGGTCCAAAAACAGCTGGAAGCGCCCTCCTCCTTCAGGAGTGGAGTGGAAATTCCTTACCTCCTATGGAAACAGAGGACCGGGGCCTGCTGTACTTTCCTAATCACTTGCTCTGTGAATTTCCCTTTTATACATTAATCCAATTTCTTGAGATATATATTCTGTAGTTACTGTGGTCATTTAAAAAAAATCAAATGGCAATACAATGTTTACAATTAAAAAAAAAAAAAAAAGCAAGTCTTATGCCCAACCTCTGCTGATGCAATTCCAGTCCCTTGGGTCCCATCTCTGTTTGTTTTCCTCAGAAAGATCTTTTAGGATCTTCCCTAACTTTTACTCAGCTGTATCTTTTTTCTTAAATCACTTTCTCTTTGACTAATATTCAATTGGTTACAAAACATTTTTAATTCTTAACGATGCAGACTGGTACAGGCACTGCGGAAGACCATGTGGAGTTTCCTCAAAAAGTTAAAAATGTAACTCCCTCTTGACCCATTAATCCCACTTCTAGAACTATATCCCAAGAAACCAGAAACACTGGTGGGGGCTTGTCTGGGGTGAGAATGGCGTGGGGGGGGGAGTGGTCAGTTGTGAGAAAAGGAGACATATGTAAAACTTTAGACAATCTAATATAATAAAAGAGAAACATACAAATTGACCATTACCACCAGCCAATCAGAGTGGCTGTATGCAAATTAACCCAGCCAAGATGGAGGCTGGCAGGGTGGCTCTGCACTGGGAACCTCCACAGCCGGCCGGCCGGCATAGCTGTGCCAGGTGTGTCAGCTCAGTGGGAGGGGGGGTCTGGCCTGGGGTCCCCTCAGGGCGTTCAGGAGCAGCTGTCCTGGGTCTGCTGCCTAGCTCCGCCCCCGGGGAGCCTCTGAGGAGTATCCAAGAGTGCCTGTCCCGGGTCCACTGCCTGGCTCCATCCCCTGGGGGCCTCCCCGGGGCATGCAAGAGCACGGGGCCTCTGCAGGGTGTGCAGGAGCAGCTGTCCTGGGTCTGTTGCCTGGCTTTGCCCCCCTGGGGGCCTCTGTGGGACATCCAGGAACGCCTGTCCTGGGTCCACTGCCTTGCTCTGCCCTGGGGGCCTCCGCAGTGTGTCCAGGAACACCCGTCTAGGGTCCGCTACCTTCATCCGCCCACCAGGGGCCTCCACAGGGCGAGCGAGAGCATCTGCTGCACAGTGCGGAGAATCCGAAGCCAGTTCACTGCCCAGTTCCACCCCGGGTGTGTTTGCTCAGCAGCAGGGCCCCACCGAGGAATTCTGCACCAGCGTCCGCCCCTGGCTTGCCACTCAACTCTGCGCCAGGTGTGTCCCCTTAGCGGTGTGGGCCCACCAGGCGTGTGCAATCGTGGGCCCTCTGGTGGGAAACGTCCAGGCCTGCACTCACCAGCCTTCCCACTCCCCAGTGCATGAACCCTGAAGGGGCTGTGGGCAGCCTGAAAATGGCTCTCAGCCCCTCACCCAGGCTGGCCAGGCATGCCAGCAGGTGGACATCCCCCCTGAGGTGTCCCAGACTGCAAGAGGGCACAGGCCGGGCTGAGGGACCCCCACCCCCCGAGTTCACAAATTTTTGTGCACCGGGCCCCTAGTAAATAAATAAATAAGAATAGAATGGGTATGGCTCTTTTTGTTTCCTCATGTATTCACTCATTATGTGAAAATGTAAACGTTGGCAACTCTCCTGATTTTCAGACTATACTTGTTGGCATTTCTTCAGTCTGAATTTACCAGGACAGTGAGTGAATTTTTCATTATTGTGA
>PVJC01026334.1:0-24068 GCA_004026665.1 Murina feae
TGTGGCTTAGGTGTCTCAGAGTGATGGTTAATTTGCATTTTACTCTTTTATTAGATTAGATAGATAATGCACTCTGCCTAACACTGAAAAGGACAGGGTGTGGAGAGCTCCCCGAGTGGTGACTAAGAATATGGCTGCATGCAGGAGGGTGGCACACCCCAACTCCACAGGGACAGAAGCTTCTGTGCTCAGGATTCTTCTGGAATCACCCCTCCCATCCCCGCCATGTATCTTTTTATCTGGCTGTTTATTTGCATCTTTTAATATCCTTTGTAATAAACTGGCAATCTATTTCTTTTTAATGTATTTTGATTTTTTACAGAGAGGAAGAGAGAGGGATAGAGAGTTAGAAACATCGACCAGCTGCCTCCTGCACACTCCCAACTGGGGATGTGCCCGCAACCAAGGTACATGCCCTTGACTGGAATCAAACCTGGGACCCTTGAGTCTGCAGGCCGACGCTCCATCCACTGAGCCAAACCAGTCAGGGCATGGCAATCTATTTTTTAAGATTTTTTATTGATTTTTAGACAGAGAAAGAGAGAAAGGGAGAGGGATTAAGCCTGCAACCCTGGCATGTGCCCCATCCAGGAATCAAACCGGCATGGGATGATTCCCAACCGACTGAGCCACACTGGCCAGGGATAAACTGGCAACCTAGTAAGTAGACAGTTCTCCTGAATTCCATGAGCCACTCCACTACATTAATCAAAACCATGGAGAAGGTCATGAGAACCTCTGACTGATACCGGGTCATCAGAACCAGAGGTAACAACTTGGACCCTGGACTTCTGATTGGCATCTAAAGGTGTGTGAGGAGGTCAGTCTTGTGGGACTCAGCCCTCATCCTGTGGGATCAGACACCATCTCCAGATGGTGCTGGAACTGAGTTACCCTGGAGTTCTCCGCCTCCCCTCACATTTGTCAGGGGAGTGTCAGAAGTCAAGCAGGGTATTGTGACTAGAGAAGACACAAGAGCATGCTTTTCCACACGGGTGTGTAAACAGGGGTGTATAAACAGGAAGTGGAAATGGCACGTGCAAACTCTGACAACTATGTAAAATGTATTTAAAGATGTGAAGGGAAGCTGGTGAAATATATATGAAGCGTGATGGCTTTCCATGCTCTTTTTTTGTAAAGATAATGTTTATATAAAACAGTTTCACAAGGCAATGACAATTGCTTATGAAATTGCCCAACAAGCCATGCCTTTTCAGATAAGCCATATGGAGTCTTAGATGTGATGAGATTTAAAAATCACAGAAACACAGACACAGCTTTTTCCACATAGAAGATGCAGAGGGTGTTCCTCTCTCCTGTGAGCAGAGGATGCTGCTGCAAACCAGCCTCTGAGCACCTGGGTTTTTATCTCCTGGCCAGGACCGTGCAGTCTCTCACTTCTCCCCTCACAACCTTAATCTGCTGTTTATGGCTTTTGAGATGGTTGCTGGGGAAACCAGACAAATGACATGTAGGACTAGAACGCAATTTCAGGAAGGAGATGAAGCAGAGAGGCTCATGAATCCAGAGAAATCCAAGTCCACATTGATTAACCTAGTTCCTTCCCCACTCCCTCCCTCCCCCCAAAAAGAAGAAACAAACATATCTAGGCCAATTGATTTTGAAATAAATTTCTTGCCTCTCAGCCAAGGGGGTGGAGGGAAGAGCAAAGGCCAAAAGAAGTCAGAGTTCTTAAATATCTACCACACACACACACAGTGTGACTTTTCACGAGGCTGCTCCCCAGATAAACATGTGGCACCCAGAGACGAGATCCAGAGGAGGCAGGCGCCCCTTCCAGAGCCACCTGCTTTGGAGTTAATTCCCATTTTACCTCCAGGAACATCTGCCTGATGGACATTCAGAAAGAAGAGAGGCTGAGCCAGGTGTCTTCAGCCCTCAGGAAGTCACCTGATCTCCCGGGGCCTCTGTTTTCTCACCTGTACAGTGGCAGGTCCGACTGGTCTCTGAGGCCTCTTCCATCTCCATGGGAAGTCTGGTTGACATAACTTCCCTCTGAACAGCCGGTCCAGGTAATTACCTGGCAACTTCCTCATTTTTATGTCACTTAAAAAGAAATACTGACTGATTTTAGAGAGTCAGGAGACAGATAGATAGATAGGTAGATAGATACACAGGAAACATTGATCTATTGCTCCACTTACTTTATTCATTCCTTGGTTGATTCTCGTATGTGCCTGAAGGGATTAAACCAGCAACCTTATTATATTGGGACAATGCTGTAAGCAACTGAGCTACCCAGCAGGGGCTTTTCTGAGCCTTTTCTTAAATCCCACTTTAAAAATCACTATCCCCCCCAAAAAACTTTGGTCCCCTTCTAAGCATTGCAATGTAGAAACAGTTTAATTTTTCCAAACATTTAGGACCACAAACTTTTCCCAAATAACATACTTTGAGACGCTCTATTTAAGTACCTACCCTACACATGACTTATAGTCACACTCTGTGTCTCAGAAGACCAGGGGGGGAGGCTGGCAAGATGTGCTTCAGAATTTAAATTTTTCCTCCTTCTAGGTTAGAACCGTATATTACCTTATTTCTTGGTGATAACAGAATCTCTGATACATACATTGCTGAGTTTAACTTTGAAGTCAGTTTTTTTTTTTTAATGCAGCAAATTACTTAAATCTTTATTCTTATATTTTCTATTCTGCATTTAAAAAATTGTTTTATCTTTAGGATATTTGCAGCGGTTTCCCAATTTGCTGTTTTAGCCAAGAAATCCTTAGCTTGGGTGAAATCTTATTCTAAGACCATATGCATAGCAAATAAAAATAAAGTGGAGCAGGCAAGCACAGCCCCCGTAACCTGGAAACTCTAGATTTTAGTGGGGGGGGGGGGCTGACATCCAGATGTGAACGTGGCAACGCCTCCAGCCACTTACTTGTGAAGGTGTGGGTGGGGGGTTTGGAGACGGGGAGTGTTTTGAACTGTTCTGCTGAGATCTCACAGGGGTTGGATCTCAGTCCCCACTTCCCCCCCTTTCAATAGGAGGAGCTCTGTTTACCGCCTCCCCCCGCCCCCACTCCCACTCCCACTCCTTTTGTCTTGCAATCAGCTTCACATTGGGCTTTATCTATAAGGTTTCACAGAATGGCTTAAAAACAGGTGCAAAAACCCCACTGCACTGATAACTTCTATGGTCGTCATTTCTAGCTTGATTTGGAGATTTTTTTAAAAACCACGACAGGATATAAGCCTTTAATAGGAATAAATTATTTTTAACTGAGGAGCAAACCAGGGTTAAAACTTTTCTTGGTGAAGAACACAAATCACGGTGGTTATTTCCAGGACTGGCAGTAAGCCAACACCTTTAACTCCTCAGGACACAGCATTCAAGTTCAACTGGGATCTAGTTAAACAAACGTAATTTAGCTTTCTGTCCTTTTTGTGTTATTACCTAAATATACTTAATAATTCCACAATAAAGAACTCGATTCAATGGCTTGATTTAAAAAACAACCACCACTAACTTTATTTTTATTAGCTTTAAAAACAAAACTTGTTACAGTTAACCACAGACTCCAAAAAAAATTACAGTCTGCTTGTGTCACTTGACAGGACAAGGAATGTTTAAATGTCCTCAAAGTACAGGATAGCCCAAGTTGACGAGACACAAACTACTACAAACCATGGATGGCCACCTCAAGGGCACACACACAAAAAAATGGAGCACTTGTGTGTAAATTACTGACCAGTTTTTTGAAGTACAATGAGTATTTACTAGAGTTTATAGGACCAGCAAGGTAACGTGGCCAAAAATAGAACACGAGATCACAAACATGTTCGGACGAAATGGTAAGCTCCTGGGTTCCACTAAGACAGAACGACGGAGTAACTTTTCCTTAACTTGGAGGATATGCACAATACAGCAGAAATGTACATCGACACTCACGGGGAACCTGTTTCGGCCGAGGAGCAGCGGGAGGAATATATGGCACAGCAACAGGATCAGCCACCTTGTTCCCAATCCGAGTTAGGAGGATCGGGACGACACAGAAAACAACATCCAAAAACACACATGATCTGCCGTGATAGGAACCTCCCACATGACAGGAATGCACAGTCCATCAAAGCTGTGTGTCTACAGGGCAGGGTTTTGTTCCAAGGGGAAATGTATGTTTACACTAGACCCTGCTTATTTATATTTTCATTGATTTCAGAGAGGAAAGGAGATAGAAACATCAATGAGATAATATCATCGACTGGTGCCTCCTGCACAACCCCCAATGGCGATTGAGCCCCAACCTGGGCATATGCCCCGATGAGGAATCAAACTGTGACCTCCTGGTGCCTATGTCAATGCTCAACCACTGAGCACGCCAGTCGGGCCAACAGACCCTGTTTAACTGGGCAGAGATACTTGGGCTCAGACCAAGGTTATTCTTCTTAATCTTGGTGGGAAACTTCTGTCTTCGAACATGACCACTTTTATAATCTTTTCGGTCACTGAAACGAGCAGTTGTTGCCATTTTCGGTTGCTTTGTTGCTTGAATATTTGGTAATAACAACAACACTCTTCACATTACTAACGTTTCCCCGATTCATGGGTAGAGAAACCAAAGGCGGTTGGACATGATCAGGCTGACCCACACTCCAAGGCGAGTTCAGAAAATAACCGAGCACGTATCAAACTGCGGGACAAGGTTCCTAAGTCTTATTCTTTAACCCCATTTCGCGTTCTAACAGTGAGCTTCTACAACATGGACTCAGCTCCCCAGCTAGGAGGCGCCTATTTCCCCAAGTCTTTTATTCCTTTACTAGAGGCCTTGACTGCGCTCTCCCCAGGCCTGGCCAGCGATCGGGGCCAATCAGGTTCCCCACCTCCCTGCCTCCTCCTTCCCTCGCTCCCTCAGCACCCCACCGACACTGGTAGCCCACCATGTTCCGTGCTGCCCCCTGGTGGTCAGCACACATCATAGCGAGCGATGGAACTCCCATTTTCCCTGGTGAAACTCCTGAGGGGACACTTCACATATTAGCCTTTTATATACAGACTAGAGGCCCGTTGCATGAGGAGATTCGTGCAGTAGGCCCTCCCTTCCCCTGGCTGCCGGCACCGGGACCCAGGCCTTCGCTGCTCTGACCTGAGCCTTCGGTCTTCACCCAGCCACTTTGGCCTATGTATGCAAATTACCTCCCGTCTTTGTTGGGTTAATTTGCATACTCTCCTGATTGGCTGGTCAGCGTAGCTGAGGGACGGTCAATTTACATGTTTGTCTATTATTAAGTAAGATATTGGCACACTTACTACAGGTCGTATTTCCTTTCGTCCAGGAAGATGCCAATGCAGCTGTGTGAGAAGGAGCTCAGGGAGTGGGAGAGGGAGGGTGCAGCACACAGCTCTGGAGAGAAAGTCATGTCCGGCAGACGGTGACCTGGGTGCATCAAAGAACGTCATACATTTTCCATCGCCTCATTATGCCTGGGGTTTCCCCCTTCATAAGGAAAGCCGTGTCCGTGAGAGTCTCTACAGAAGCATGAAGTGCAGCCAGTGGCCAGTCTTCCACAGGACTCCGTTTTACCAGCACCGAGGGCGTCATCCCACCGCGCACTCTTTCCTAATCACGCTGACCTCATTGGGCTGCACTGGAGTCACATCTCAAGTGTGACCATCACTGCTAAAACTTGGGAGAGCCCACATAAATGCCAATGCAATGCTGGCTGCCAAGACGACACTATTGAAAAGTACATCCCAATACCAGTGGCACAATAACAGCAAAAACAAAATGTGGAACATCCAGTGTATTAAATACAATTACTAAGTTACTGACTTCATTACCTATGAATTTTCATCGCCTTATTCACTGTATCCCATTAGGGGGAAATGCCCCTCTCCTTTTTTTGCTTTTTTTTTTTTTTTTGGTATGACATGGATTCACTGCCTCTGAGTTCCTTTAAGGGGCTAATGAAAGAAAAAGTAGAAAGAACGCTGGCCCGGGAGTTGCCAGCTCAAGTCCCTGAGCTGCCTCTCTGTGGGTTTCTAAACAAGTCACATCACCTCTGTTTTCTAATCTGTGTGCCATGAAGATTGGACTATGATTCCCAAGGTCACCTTCAGCTCTGTGATTGAGATTCTGGGAAATCAAATCTTTTCAGCTTTTTTAAAAAATATATTTTTATCGATTTCAAAAAGGAAGGGAGAGGGAGAGATAGAAACATCAATGAAAAGAGAGAATCATCGATGGCTGCCTCCTGCATGCCCCACGCGGGATAGAACCCGCAACCATGGCATATGCCCTGACTGGGAATCAAACCATGGCCTTCTGGTTCATAGGCAGATGTTCAACTACTGAGCCAAGCCAGCGGGGCCACACCTTTTTACTGTATATCACAACATTTTTTGTTGTTATTGTAGCTGTTTTTTTTATGTACTGCTTAGCCTCCATGTATACAGATATAAAAATGTTAAGGAAAGGAGATTATGGAAATACTAGCATTATTGATGGTTGTCAGTTATAAATGAATTCTAATCTATAAGAAAGATTTTAATGACACAGTAGACTGGATGTTAGAAAAAGTGAGCGACTTAATGCAAAAATATAAATGCCACTAAAAAGCAAGAAGCTTGTGCAATAAATTAGAGCTTCCACAAAAGTGAAACGAAGGTCAAGGTGAAATCAAGTTCACGGAGCTTCACCAGAACTAGTTCTGGTCTTGGGGACCCAATGAGCGTATGAGACAGGCATAGCAACTGGAAAAAGTGTTAGGGATGAGATGCCGACGGCAAGACCAAAGGAAGAAAACTGAAAAGACTTTGAAGAAAATAGAAATGAAACAGTGAAATTGCTATGGTCGTTCTGTTGGCTCTGGGCAGTGGTTCTGTGAAAAGAAATCCTTTTCATATGTAAAAGCTCCTTTTAAAATTGAATTTATTAGAGTTAACAAAACTATACAGGTTTCAGGTGCACAATTCCACCGCATCACCTAGCACCTCAGGTCGGTCTCCTTCCATCACCATTCACCTCCCCTACACTCTCCTCCACGCCCCTCTCCGCCTCATCCCTGCCAATCCCCACACTGCTGTCCGTGTCTATGACAAAGTTTGAAACTTTGTGCTTTCACTTGGGAAACAATATGAAAAAGTATATGAATTACATGCACATGTATTTATGGGTGTATGTGTGAAATAAGTAAAAACCATGACGGGAGGCTCTGGGTGGCCACCTAATGAGGAACCCCTGCCAAGTGGTTTCTGAACATGGGGCCTTTCCTGTCGGTGGTGCACGGCAGTGAAGGGCCACGGATAGATGTGCTGAAGTGGGCCGCATATGCCAAGAATTACTTCCCCCACGGGAAGGCCTCAGGATGACATCTGACAAATATGACTAACCAGCCACCTGCAGCAGTTCATAGAGACAAGAATGGACGTCAGTAGTTCTCAGCAGGAAATGGCATTAACACCAGCTATCGGGCATTCACTGTGCGTCAGGCAATGCTCTAAGCAATGTCTTAACTCGTTTAATCTTCCCAGCATTCCTCTGAAAACATCCTTATCGCCACTGTACAGATGAGGACTTCAAACGTCAGAAAGATTGAGTAACTTGTCCAAGGTCAAAAAGCTGGTTAAGGAAGACTCGGGCAGTCTGGCCTCTGATCCCACATTCTTAACCACTAGAATGTGCCTACCTACATTTCTCAGCGATAATTATAATCCAGACCCAACAGACACGAAAAGTAGCTACTCGGGGCAGTTGAGTCCTCTATTCATAAGGCAAACTGCAATACATTTCATTCTGAATATTAGTGTTTTGTACTTTATGCTCAATTTGTAGATGTTTTGATTTTGTAGTTGTCAGAGCTATCAGCACAAGGTATTTCTGCCTGATTTTATTATATTACATTGAAGTAATATAATAACAGTAGCTTAAGTGAGCTCTTAAGTGTCAGTGAGAATCTTTACCCTTACAACATGCACTCCAGAAAGGCTGGTCTCTGCGGATGCTCAACGACTGACTTGCAGTCCGGCTCTGGGAGCGATGGATGCGCCTGTGCTGGTTAGTGTGTGCTGGTCCCTCACCACTGTCCGTGCTGCTCTGTACATCCTGACCCTCCTCCCTTTAGTTCCCCATCACAACCACACCGGGCGAACAGTCACTGGCTCAATGACCTTAAGCTGGAATTTTCTAATCACAAGACTTACGGAAGATCAAGGCAAGACACATGCCCACGAGAAGGCTGACTCGTGTGTGGGAGGAGGGAGAGGCCGCAAAGGACTGAGACACGTGAATGAGGCTACGTCAGGCCACAGGCCCAGCCGTGCTGGGTCAGGGCCTGCCCATGCCGACCGCTCTGCCTAAATCCTTCCGTCTGACATTTGAAAATTTTACCTAATGTGTTCAGGGCTCCTGGGCTGTTCCTGGTACGTACCAGACATTTTTATGTGTGCAACTCACTAACAGGCATCTGATTTGATCTCAAAGAGCCTTATGAGGGGATCTTCATTTTAAAAAAAATCAGAGATGTTATTTTATTTAAATCTGTTTTTATTGATTTTTTTTTTTAGAGAGGAAGGAAGAGGGAGAGAAGACAGAAACACTGATGATAGTGAAACACTGATTGGCTGCCTCCTGCACGGCCCCTATTGGGGACTGAGCCCGCTACCCGGGCACACGCCCGAGCGGTAATCAACCATGACCTCCTAGTTCGTAGGCTGGTGCTCAACCACTGAGCCACGCCAGCTGGGCAATCGGTATGCTCTTTGAAGGCGTTATTTCCGATTTCCTCAGGTGGGTATGCTGAGAGAGCCTAGGACGCAAGAGTCAAGGCCCTGTGGGCTGTCCTTACAGTTACAGGCTTCTTACCCCTCACGCATGCTTTTTCCTGACCACAGCCTCATGCTCCTTCCTCACAGTTATCTAAGTGACTTGATTCCCAAGAAGGGGTTGTGATTTCGGAAGAAAACACGGCTACCATACGCCTGCAAAATGGTTACATGAACTGGATATAAAATAGTCAAAAGAATGGAGATCAGAAAACCTTGGGTATTTTTTTCCATGGAGATCCTGGTTGATTTCATAATGTTAAAAAGTTAATGAGCGTTTTAGTAGTTTTTCTTTTAGGGTTCATCTTATGGAAATATTATATTAGAATGAAAATATTAATTTCCCCATTCAGAAAAGTTAACTATATATTAAATAATTTTAGCTTTAGATTTTCTTCAATTTATTTAATGCTCTCTCTCTCTCTCTCTCAAAAAAAAAATGGAGAACAAAAATTTGGGGTAATCTGCACTACTTGACTTTCGATTCGTTGTTCCACTTACTTATGCATTCATTGGTTGACTGTTGCATGTGCCCTGACCAGGGATTGAACTTATAACCTTGGCATATTGGGATGATGCTCTAACCAACTGCACTATCTAGCCAGGCTAACACTGCTTCGATATTTTTTCCCACTGACTTTTAGAGAGAATGGAAGGAAGAGATGGGGAGAGAGGGGGAGAGAGAGGGAGAGAGAGAAAGAGAAACACTGATGTGAGAGAAACATATTGACTGGTTGCCTCCTACATCTGCCCTGACTAGGCAGTGGATCGAACCTGCAAATGCAGGTAAGCATCCTTGACTGGGAATCAAACCCTAGACACTATGGTGCACAGACTGATTGATACTCAAACCACCGAGCAACACTGGCGAGGGCAACACTACTTGACTTTTTAAAAGTTTTCTATGTTAAGGACACAATACTCTTTCTTAACTGGAAGATGGAGAATGAGAACCAAGCAAAATAATAAAACATGGACTTTGGTCACTTAGAAAATTACAGTGAATGAATGTTAACTATGAGGAATTTTGAAAATATCCCCAACTGTTGAAAATACATACATTTTTTGGCTTGCAGGGTCCATGCTGCAATGATGGGCTGCCAAATGGTGATGTGAATTTAATAAATTAGTAATGGAATCACAAATCTGAACTGAATTTACACTGAGGCATTATACCAGTACAAATACATACAAATAGAAGAATTGATCACCTCAGAGTATTTCAGAGCAAGGAAAACATACAAAACTTTTTTTTGCAATATAGTTAAGTCCTCAGAAATAAAGTCTATCATAAGAACATCAAAACCGCCCTAACTATTTGGCTCAGTGGATGGAGCGTCGGCCTGCGGACTGAAGGGTCCCAGGTTCGATTCCGGTCAAGGGCATGTACCTTGGTTGCGGGCACATACCTAGTAGCAAGTGTGCAGGAGGCAGCTGATGGATGTTTCTAACTCTCTATCCCTCTCCCTTCCTCTGTAAAAAATCAATAAAATATGTTTAAAAAAAAAGAACGTCAAAACCACAAAAACATGTTACCAAAAATTTACAGCTATCATAGCCTGCATGCCTGCATTTTTCTCTCTTTTATCATGGCAGCCACATTGTATTAGCCCAAACTCAGATGCACAACCCCTTTACCTACAGACCAGGCACTCCAGACATTTGCCATACAAATAAAACAGCCGTGTGAGCAGAGAATCAGCAGAGCAAAGCATTTAGTTGTGAGACTTTTCTATAAAAAGGTCTTTAAAGTCTGAACAGACCCCCCCAAAATTAAAAAAGATTCTTGCTTCTACTTTAGGAGATTCAACTATCCACTCTGAAACTAAGTGAGAAACAATTCTATTTCAGGGGGAAATGCCTACTGTGAAGAAAAACCTCACCAAAAAAGCAAAGTCTGACTACCAAAATGATCTCCCCCATCTTTCCCCAATTCACAGAAACGGAGTAAGTGTGACTTTTCTTGCAGGATGAAAAATACTTAAATGGCTTTTCTTTCAGGATAAAATATACTTAAGTGAACACTTTTAAAATGGTTTATAAGAAAATCTGACCATTTCCTTTTCTAATTTAAAGTCTACGAATGACATATGTATAGCACAGGAAAACTTAGCAGCTGGCTGGGAGCAGTTGGGATGCTACGGGCTAGCACACGGTCACAAGCGGCAGCCGGCAGCAGCCACCCGAGTTCATACATAAGCAGGTGAGCTCCCTGGCGATCCCCCCTCCAAAGCAGCAGCTCTTTCTCTGGGGGGGACCACCCATGAGGATAGTGGCGTGCGCATCGCTTTCCTCAAATTCCAGGTCAGAGAACAGTATGCACACGGATTTGTGCCATTCGATTCTGAGAGTCAAAGTGAATTTGGAATTTCTTCCCCAAAGTTAAAAACAAAATAAAATACTAGAAAAAAATGATTTTCTACGAATTACTCTATACTGCAGGTTTCTTGACGTGCGAAAAATTTCAGGTATATTGAAGAGTAATTAAGCTTTGACCAAGAGGTTTAGTTAGAAGCTGTTATACCAGTACAAAAATACCCACACTAGATTATTAAAATCGTAATACTACTTTTAAATTCATAAAAACGGGGCTGCACTCGGCGACTATAGTTTTAGTTTTTGGGGACTCCATGCTGCACAGAATCAGGGAAAGGAACATTCCTGGAGGGGGCCGTGTTCCTACTTTGCTACTGTTCAAAGTGGTCAAGAGATGCTGCATGTTGGGGGCTAGTCCTTCCCGTGCTTCTCAGAATATCAGCCTCTACTCTAGACTGCCAGGTCCACGGCGCAGGCTAGGTGAAGACACTGCCTCGCACGCCCTGCTCACCTCACCCACACCACGAGCAGCAGTGCCCCAGCAGGGGGCACTGTTTCCACGACCAGCACCTGCCATGGCAGCTGCCTCGCGCCACAATCAGGCCTCACGGGGCACAGTCGAAGGTCTGGGGCTCGCTCAGTGCTGCGGCTGGAGGTTCGGGGCGCCTGGTCTGGGTAATCTTCTGTTTGGGGTTTTTTGTTTCCTCCACCTCTTCCGTTTCACTTTCGCAGACATGAACCACCACGCTGGGTGTCGATTCCGTTCCTGCGTGAAGCTCGTATTTCTCTCCTGTGGAGGTAAACAGCAAAAAAGGAGTGCTTTGTCTCTTGAAACTCCTTGTTCTACTCACATTTTAGTTGCTGACTATTGGTGTTTAAATCTCTAAACCCTATGTCAGCCCAGTCGCCGTGGCTCAGTGGTTTGAGCATCGACATGTGAACCAGGAGGTCACGGTTCAATTACCAGTCAGGGCACATGCCCAGGTTGTGGGCTCGATCCCCAGTGTGGTGTGTGCAGGAGGCAGCCGATCAATGACGCTCTCTCATCATTGATGTTTCTGTCTCTCTTTCCCCCACTCCCTTCCTCTCTGAAATTAATAAAAAACGTATTTAAAAAAAAATAAACCCTATGTCAGAGTACTTTAACTTGTCTTGGCATTAGAGCTTTGATACTTGAAGGTTCTGATGGAGTTGTGCTGTTCCAGCGGCCCGGCCAGTGTGGCTTAGTTGGGTGGACGTCGCCTCGTGCACCGAAAGGTCAGGGCACATGCGTGGGTTTCAGGCTCAGTTCTTGGTAAGGGGCATGCAGGAGGCGGCTGATGGATGTTTTGCTCTAACATCAATGTTTCTCTCTTTCTCTCTGCCTACCACTCTCTCTAAAAATCAATAAAAAAAACGTAAAAAGCAAACAAGCCTTAGCCAGTTTTGCTCAGTAGATAGAGCGACAGCCTGTGGACCAAAGGATCCCGGGTTCGATTCCATTCAAGGGCACCTACTTTGGCTGCAGGCTCCTCCCTGGCCTGAGCCCTGGTCGGGGTTCGTGCAGGAGGCAACCAATCGATGTGTTTCTCTCACGTTAATATTTCTCTCTGTCTTTTCCTCCCGCACAACTCCTCTCTAAAATCAATGGAAAAATATCCTCGGGTGAGGATAAAAAAAAAAGAAAGAAAGAAAGAAAGGAAGGAAGAAGTGAGTAAGGAACACTGAGGTCTGGGAGTTAAAAATATTAATTACTATTTTATGAACAGAACGAGTGAATCTCTTAACCTCGGAATGGTTTCGGTTTTCCCTTGGGAGCCATCTGTAATGTCCCAGCCAGAATGGGCAATCTGTTTATTGTAAGACCTCAGACATGATCCGGCTCTAATGTCTAAAGCAAAACAAAGCCATTTCCCCTCAAAATGACCCTCGTTTCCCCTACGACAGACATAACATTGTCTTGGGTGGACATCTAGTCTGAACCAGCAATGAATGGCATTGACTTCTTTTCTTTTCTTTCTTCTTTTTAAGATATTTTTATTGATTTCAGAAAGGAAGGGAGAGGGAAAGAGATAGAAACATCAATGAGAGAGAATCACTGACTGGCTGCCTCCTGCATGCCCCCACTGGGGATCAACCCGCCAGGCATGTGCCCCTGACCAGAATTGAACCTGGGACCCTTCAGTCTGCAGGCCGATGCTCTATCCACTAAGCCAAACCAGCTAGGGCGGCATTGATTTCTTATATTATTTTAAAGGGATGAGAGAAAGAAAGAAAAGAGAAGAAAATAAAAAGAAGAATTTGGAAGGGATGATATGGCATCGCCATTAATTCCTTGAAATGCTAATCAATGGAGAATCTGTCTGCCTGATACTCAGACAGAGCGGGGGAGAAAGCAACTAATGTTCACTAACTGAGGTGCCAGTTAGTGAATATTAGGATTTGTAGCAGTAAAAACTGCAGTTGGATTTATTGAGCATCATGCATATATCATTTGACCCTATGACCACACTGAAAGAGAGTGGATATGGTCCTTATTTTATAGATGAGAAAAACAGAGGCTGAGAGGAGTGGGAGCTCAGCAAACTGCTCAAGATCCCAGTCAGCACATACGAGTGAACCCGGGCTTATGTGGCTGGACCCTTCACTCTGATCAGGCTGCCACTCGTTGGCTAGGATGCAAATCACTGAATATGGCGTTTAGCGCAAAAGTGTCTTTGGGAAAAAAACAAGGAAGACAGGTGTTTGTTACCTGGTCCCAATTTGGAAACAGCACAGAGTAGATCGTAGTTTAAGAGCGGCATGGCGTCGTCCCCCTGCTTCCAGCCCACCGGAGGGGACGCCGGCGGGGAGATGAGGAACTGCTTGACGGGCTGGGGCGGCTGCAGGTACGACTTGTCTCGCGTTTCCCGGGACACCTGAACCTGCGGGGAAGGCGACACTCAGCGTGGGCCGCTGGCCTATTTTCTCATTTCCGTCTTTATGTTAATTACTGCATCTCTTCGGGGAAAGCGAAAAGTTTCTCTTTAACCGTCTGCATCTCCCAGGGACTGGGTCTGGGTCTGTCTGGTTCACCACTGAAGGCTCGGCGCACAGAACAGAGCCCGCACGAATCAGGTGCTCAATCAATGAACAGCCGAATAAAAAATAAACGGGAGACTAGATGGATGAGCAACGAGTGGCAGTCAGCACTAACGTCCAGTTTTGGAAGAGACTGGGTTATCTGTCTCCACCTCAATCAACGCCACCAGGAAATGTCCAGACGTCTCTCACTTAGATTTGCATTTGGCGTGTGAGGTAACAAACCTCTCTTTCTTTTTTCATTGGAAAGCTGAGACCAAGAAAATAAACACTTTGTTGAAAATAAAACAGTGCACACAGTACATCAGCCTTTATTTTGCCAATTCTTCCAAGAAGACACTGGTTTCTCAGAGTCACATCAATGAATAGAATGAGTATAGCCAATTCTCAGCGACCTCCAAGATGCTCAAAGTCTAAGACAGCCCGGGGTACAGCCTGCAGCACCTCCCTGGTCATCCCGCAGGCCAGCAGCCATTCTCAATGGGGTGTCTCATACAAATTACAGAACCCAGAAATGATTTCAGAGATTTTTCTCAAATTTCCCTCGTGAAACCCTAGTTGAGAAAAGCTTACAGAAAAATGAATTCCTTTAACTGCTAATCTAAGCAAAACAAAGTCAGGAGGGTAAATGCGCTTAATACATAAATTTATGTACCTGTATAATAAAGGAGGCAGTATTTTTACATTATTTGCTGCCTGGGACTGTGCATTTCCAAGACCTCTGATGGAATATGGAAAGTGGAGGACTGTTAATATTTTGGGGAGGAGAAAAACACGTTTAGAGAACAGTGTCCGTGGCTCTATGAAGTACCTGTGCAAAATACAGCTTCAGCTTCTTCCCGTTGAAGTCTGACTCGTGGAGTTCTATTCGTGCTCTGGCTGCCGCTTCAGGCTTGCTGAAATTTATTCTGACTCTTTTAAAGCTTTTAAACAACTGAAATGTAACCTGCTCATCATAGATGGTGAAAAGTGCTTCAAATCTCTCCTACAAATCGAGGAGAAGCAGGGCAGAGAGAATGGAAGGAAAGAGAAAAAAAGAAAACCCTTTAACAAAAGGAAATTTAAGTCATTAAACATAAGCAATGGGATAGAACTCATTACAATTTGCCTCCTCCCCTTCCCCAAAAAGCGTATTTTTCTTGCAGGTATACAAGAACAGGTATCTTGTTATTCATACGCTAAATTCTGCAATTGCACTTAACTTTATTACATACTAGAGACCTGGTGCACGAAATTCGTGCATGCGCGGGGTGGGGGGGTCCCCTCAGCCCAGCCTGCACCCTCTTCAATCTGGGACCCCTCAGGGGATGTCCGAGACAGCCCTCTCACAACCCAGGACTGTTGGCTCCCAACCGCTCGCCTGTCTGATTGCCCCTAACTGCTTCTACCTGTCAGCCTGCTCACCTCCTAACCACTCCCCTGCCAGCCTGATTGATGCCTAACTGTTCCCCTGCCAGTCCGATCTCCCCTAACTGCCCTCCCCTGCCAGCCCAGTCACCCCCAACTGCCCTCCCCTGCAGGCCTAGTTGCCCCCAACTGCCCTCCCCTGCTGGCCATCTTGTGGCCACATGGTGGTGGACATCTTGTGTGTCTGAGTGATGGCCAATTTGCATACTGATTGTGACTAATTAGCGTATCAGGGCTAATTAGCATATCCCTCTCTCATTATATAGGATTGTATAGATTCAAATTATAAAATAAATGTCAAGTATTATAAAATACATGTAAGGTATAAAAAAATGACAAACACGTCTAATTTTAGAACAAGCACATTCCTACGGTTTTGAAGTCCCCAGTGTGCCAGCTGTTTGTTCCCCCATCTTGTTCCTTTCCTCCTTCCAAGTAACCATTTCTGGAGTTTCGCGTTCATCACTGCCTTGCTTTTCTTACAGTTTTACATATATTTGTATGCCTGAAGATATGGTAATGTTGTATGCATTCTTCAATAGCTCATTTTTCTTTACATTTTGTTTCTAAGTTCTTCCTTGTTGTTGTGTGTAACTGAAAGTCATCCTTTTTCACTGCTGTATGGTATCCCACTATGGAGTCATACCACGATTTGTCTAGTGCTGTTGGAATTAGGCAACTAACTGCATGACAGACCTGGTGCTAAGGCTGAATCCCCAATGTATTACAAGGGGAGGTAAGTGGTACCAATCAATCCCTTTCTTATGTGCTATACTATTTCTACAGATTAACGTAATGGGGACAAATAAGTAACATTATAGAGACAGTAAGGATTTAAAAATAGCGTGTCAGTTCTTAAATATAAACACGTAAATACATTAAATACTAATAATTAGTAATACTTCCAGGCGCTTTTCATAGTTTCCTCAGCATCCATTTCAAAGATGGCTGGCTTTATCACTTTTTAAAAAAATTAGAATTGAGATTTTGTGAAATTCCATTTAATTCTTGATAGATGCTTACTTTCAACGTATCTTGAATACTAAGTAAATACTACAATTCTCACATGAGCCAGTTAAGAAGCACAATCACGGAACACAATGAAAGTGGAAACCAAGGAGGAATTAATGGAGCATGGCTTATGAAAGCTTAGTATTTTGTAATTCTGCACATAACACAATCTCCCTTTCCCGGGGTAAAAGGCCTCTGTATTTATTCCTAATTCCCCCACAACAATGAATTTTTCATGGAAACAATAATACAAGCTCTCCTGCAAACTGATAATCACATGCTTCCTCCTTTTTCCTTTCAAGACGATTTTTTTTTTTTTACCATTCCCGAAATACACTGTGACTTAATGTAAGCAGCAGATGACAGCAATGGGTCATATGAGTCTCTCTCTTCTGAATTCCAATACCTGTGAGCTGGTTAAGATTTATTAAAAAATAAAGCCATGTGAGAGTTGATAAGTAAGCTTTTCAAGTTTTCTTGGTTCTTTCCCCCTCCTTCACATCCCTGTTCCCCAGGGTATAGCATAAACGTGGTTTAAGAAAACGTGTGACTTCCAGTGTGAGGTGCTGCATAAAACACGAGGAATTATTGTGGAGGCAGAACTGTCTGAGGAAAAAGATAAGAGCCCTCAGCTGACAACTAAGCTCTTCCTAGGCTGTCGCTGACCCCCTGACGAAAGCACAGAGGGAGGACACAATCCACAGACACGGACTGCAGATGACTGACAGACAAGTCATGACAAACAGAATTCAGCTCAGAAACCAATGATCGTTCTCCTCGGAATTATTTTAGAAACACATAACTCACATTTGTAAGTTTCTGAATTCTCGAATGATGGAAAATACTGTCTTGCAAAAGGGTGATGGTTGCACATTTACTTCTGATAAGATAATGGACAGCCCATAAAATCTAAACCAGAGGCCACTCTGCGTTCTCAGGGGTCGCTTAGCATAATTCAGCCTAAAAACCAATCCCTGAGGCTTTTCCTGTTACAGAAAACAAGTTTTCCACAAAATACAGACCAGAGGCTGCCAGCCTCCACAGATGGAAGTCCCCTGCATAATCAATCAGCAGTAAAAATGACTACAAGTAACTTGCACCTAAAATATGCAAGGACAACATGTAACCCACAACTTCCCTGGGGGTTCAAGAAGAGCACCCCGTAGCTGGGCAAGAGGCTCATTAAACCCACGGAAGGAGCAGAGTGGGAAAGGGCTTACAAGAAGGTCGGGTACAAGGCGTGACGGACGAGGATGGCGGCTAGGGGACCTTCCTGGAACTGCTCTCTGTCCCCCACCTCAGAGCAGAGAAGGAGAGGTTTCGTCATGTCACTGAGGAACGGACTGGGAAGACAATTTTGCTGTACTTTTTTGCCTTGGACTGAAAAAGCCTGGGCCCTCGCCGAGGCCTGCGCGTTAAGAGGACAATTGCGTTGTGGAGCAGAAGCCGCGCAGCAGGGAAACGACCCCTGGCCTCCTTAGGCAGGAGGTTTTCCACACCCGCTTTCTGTGGATCTGAGAGAAAGTCCGTCTCTCCAGCACCCAGAGGCTGCAGGTCCCTCGGGGACAGCACAGCTGAAGGTCCTCCTGGGATCACTGCTGACCCAACAGCCAGAGGGACAGACTTCTCCGCAGAAACAAGCGCATGCTCCTGGGCCTGGCGAACCATCTGGGCACTTGCAGAAGTCCCAGAACTAAGCCCAGAAGTGCTCAGAGGGGAGCAGAACACACACATTTTAAATCCTTCTATGACCTTTGGCTTATAGCATTTACGTTGCCTTCAACACCATAAAGAAGCATAAAAATGAAAAGAAGACACATGTACTACTATTTGTAATACTTTAAACAATAAAATAAAATTAAAAAATAAATTGAAAAAAATGAATTAAAATTAAAAAAATAAAATACTGCCTATTCAATATTAATCTTTTTCTGTTTTAACGGTTACCATGTTTATAAATATACCAGTGGCCTGGTACATGCATTTGTGCACAATGAAAGGAAATTACTTAAGAAATATTTTAATATCACTATTCGCCCTTTCTCTCTAATAGAAGTGTCAGAGATGAAAGAAAAATTAGTAAAGTGTATATGAAAATAACATATAAATTGATTAATAAACAATAACAAGATATAACAACAAAGATATGATACAAAACCAAAAACATGATATAAAAACAACATTGATAAAAACAATGATTAATAAATTGATTAAACTTATTCTAATATCTCCCTGTACACCACATGGAGAGTAAAAACACTTTCAAAGTGCTTGGCTAATTTCCCTCATGATGAAGTATTTACAACTTTAACATCACACGCTCTTTGAACTTGAGAGAAAGCAACATATAACTGACCATGTCCGAAAACGGGTTTGGGTAGGACTCTTCCTACTCTGTCTAGAGTTTGTCCTTGTGATTTATTAATAGTCATCGCAAATGCTGGCATCACAGGAAACTGTCTTCAAATTAATTTAAATGGGAGGCCAGTGTCAGACGGGGACAAATCAGTTCTTGGAATCAGAACCACCTCTCCTTGCGCAGATCCTATTAACACTTCAGCTTTGATTCCATTAGGTCGCAAACTTTTGATACTAAATCAAGTACCCTTACAAAGACCCCATTTACTATTAAGGTTTCTCAGTAGCACGATGATTGCACCTACTTTCAATTTTAATTTATGACACGGAATTCCTAAAGGAGTAATGCTATGAAGAAATTTAATGGGAAAATGTCCCTTTTTGGCATCATCTGTTGAATTGATGGAATCATCACTCAAATAAGTGTGAAAATATCCACCGAGTATATCCAAAGTTTCTTCATTTATGAACGTGCTTATCTTTTGGACAAAGAATCACAGTTAGACATATTTTTAATATTACCTATAGACATACTATATCCAAAGATAGCTTCAATAATAGATCCGTTACAAATCATCTCACGGGGGATTTCAATAATATCCATTCCTAAGTGAAAACCACTATCAAGTTTGCCATCTCCAGGTTTTACTAACCATTCCCTATAAGCAGAATCCTCTGACCTCATATTTGTCCGAGACAACTGTCTGAAACATCCCCAGCCATTACAGTGCTTTACACTCGTTTGTGCTGTGGCCGATCTCATAGCAGCTGGTCTTCAGATACATGCTGTTGACGACGTGGGATTCTTTCAGCTTCAGAATGTCAAAAACAACAAAATTCACGATTGACAACGACAGATCGAAACACATGCGTGTGATTGGTGCCAGCAAGAGCTTTATATGCATCACATGCGCGAGACAACGTTCATTTGTAGGTTGCTAGTGCACATCACGGGTACCGACCGGTTGGTCGGACAGACGGTGGGTCACTCAGCCTTTTACATGGACAGACAGATACTCTGCCTTACAGGAACATAAATTCTTAAAGGACTACCACCCCTCCCCCAGACCTGAAATACTCCCTATACCATCTACAAGCAGGGGGTCAAACCAATGAGAAATCATTTTTGATGGGAACAAACTACAGATTGGTGTGAGGTTGGGGATGAAAATACTCCTAACTGGAGTTCTGGCGACATGAGCAGATACTGTCAAAATGCACCAAACTGCATACTTAAGATGCGTACATTTTACTGTAAGGGAGTTTTGCCAAATTATTATTTTAAAAAGCATAAGGGACCATAGGAGAAGGTATGGGGTGAGGTAGCCACACCGGCTGCAGAGACAGAGGGGGCCCGTGGGCCTCAGCACCGCTGCGCAGCCTGTGGAGGCCAGAGCCTCACGTGGGGCAGCCACGGGTCTGGCTGGGAGCGCGGGAAGGCGGCTTTGATCAGCCACTATTTCCCATCTTCAGTGAGGACACACGCACCGCTGGTGGTAACTGCCGTAGGGTAACAACTGCTAGTGGTAATTCTGTGACAAAAATGTCTCCCTGCCCTGGCCGGTTTGGCTCAGTGGATAGAGCGTCGGCCTGCGAACTCAAGGGTCCCAGGTTCGATTCCGGTCAAGGGCATGGACCTTGGGTGCGGGCACATCCCCAGTGGGGGGTGTACAAGAGGCAGTAGATCCATGTTTCTCTCTCTTTGATGTTTCTAACTCTCTATCCCTCTCCCTGCCTCTCTGTAAAAAATCAATAATATATATATATATATTTTAAAAAGCCTCCCCTTTCCTCTATGACTGCTTGCAGAGCAGATGTGTGCACAACGCAGAAGTCATTGTCAAGCAGTGTGGGGCCAATTGCTAGCCTCAAAGCACCCCAACAGCCCAGCCTGCCACTTAAGGAGGGGAATGAGCTCTGCAACCGCAGCTACCACCCAATTACACTAATAGCTAAGCTGCTTAGGCAGCAGACAGGGTGTCTCCCAGCAGAGTCCCTACAGAGCCAGTCTGCGTCTGTCTCTGTCTCTGTCTCTCCCTCTCCCTCCCTCTCTCAGACCCATAGATCTGAGAGAACTGCACTCAATCAATGACACTCAAGCCCTGCACCCCACCTGCAGCCACGGGTCAGCAGGAGCACCTGCCATTTGATATTCTGGGGCTCTCTCTGGGAGAGCACAATCCTCAAACCCTAACTGTGAGAACGAACGAGACGCCAGATCTAGACAGCCTCCCACCAGAAGCAAGGCTCCCCCAACTTCAGCTTAAAGGTTTTTGGTTGTTTACTGAGAAGAGCAGAGAAGACAGATGACAAAGCCCCTGGAGGAAAGTGCAGATGAGACAGAGCTGGGGAGAGAGCGAACGAGAGAATTCCGCCTCCTGCTCAAGGTGCCCTCTCGCTGAGCTGGTTGGTGGGCATCTCGAAGAGGCAGTCAGGTTACAGGTGGGCAACACTCCCTCATCCAGGCTCAAGAGGGCTCACCAAACAGGCTTGCAAACTCATCCAGGCACTCGGACTCAAACACACAGGTTTTGAAATATATATATATATATATATATATATATATATATATAAAATTATTGATTTCAAACAGAAAGGGACAGGGAGAGAGAGCAACAGCAACGATGAGAAAGAATCAATCATTGATTGGCTGCCTCCTGCACGCACCCTACTGGGGACTGAGCCTGTAACCTTGAATCAGAATCGAACACTGCTTGACCGGAATCGAACTTGGGGCTCAAGTCCACAGGCCGACACTATCCACTGAACCAAACTGGCTAAGGCTCAAACATACAGTTTTGATCTAAGATGAGAAAAAACAAACATGTGAGTTCTTCCTCTGAAAACCATGTGCAGGAAAAGGAAACAGTTTCAGTTCCCAGCACTCAGATTTCCGTTGTCCAAGTCAGTACCATCTATCCATGCCGGCTGCCCAGAGAGGTCTGTGCGTCCGCTCTCCAGGGTGACGGCCCGAATCTTCACTTTCTCCTTCTTGCGAGTCTCCTTGTCCATGAGTAGGAAAGATTAGGGGAGTCCCTCTTCCCTGATCCTGAACTTCACACCCAGCCTCAGGATGGTGCGTGCCAGCCTTGTAGATGCTCCACTGGCCCGGACAATGTGGTCAGCGTGGTGTCTTTTCTGTGACGCTGGGGACAGAGCACTCACACTGACGAACACACTAACCCCTCCTCCACACACGAGAGAGGATGCGAGAGGGCACTGCCCATTCTCGAGAACGGGAAGCTCTCTGCTCTCCGGCCATGAGCATGGACAAAAGACTCCTTTCTGCACCAGTAACAGAATGCTCACGGCCTCGTTCTGAAACCACAAAGGAAAGGCCTCAGGAGCAAACCACAACCTGGACAGGTAACTTCAGGAAGGTCCATGGCTTTGACCAGCCACGTATCTTCTCAAGGCACAGAACTCTGGAGCCAGGCTGTCTGAGGCTGACTCCTGGCTGTTACACAGCTGTGTGACCTTGGGCAAGCTGTACCTACAGGTGTTTTTAACTTGCCGATGCGGGTAATAAAAGTACCCAGTTCATTGGGTTGCTGTGGAGGACAGAAAGAGTGACTACTTAAAGCTGTTAGAGCAGTAAGGTGGGAACACCAATACCATTACGAACAGATACAGGGTAGAGCTGCTGCGACAGTGCACTTGCTATCTGTGGTAACAGAAACAGGCGCTCTTCTGCATGGTGGGGACTCCCCCGGCAGGAGGTGAATGCACAGCGATGGCACCACACGAACGAGACAGCAGGTACTAGGGGGGCTGCCGACAGAAAGTTAGAATCTGCCCTTCCTGGTTGTCCTTCAGGAGTTCAGAGGCATCCCCCCGCGGGAGCAGTCAGGTGGGAGATGTGCCCTCCCAGGAGACTTGCACTCCGTGGGTGATACTGTGCACCCCTGACAAATGAGATGAGGGTCTAGCTTCCCAGGACTCTTCAGAACTTGACCTATGAACCCTGGCCCTTGATAGCTTCTCTGTTATGACAATGTTGACACTCTGCTATGAACTTGAGACTTCAATTGAGGGAGAAGGTAGCAGGGATGTTTTTGGTAGTAGTTATGTACAAATTCTACACATTGAAAGAATATAGCTTTCACTTCAGTGGCTTTTAAACTTATTAATTTTGCTTTTTTGTTTTGGTAGTTATTTAGTATTATTATTTTTTTAATTTTTAAATTGATCTTAGAGAGGAAGGGAGAGGGAGAGGAACAATGACGTGAGAAACACTGATTTGTTGCCTCCCATATGCACCCCAGCTGGGGATCAAATTCAAAACCTGGGCATGTACCCTGACCGGGAATCGAACCAGTGACCTTTTGGTGCATGGGACAACACTCAATCAGCCAGGGCTTGTTTGCTATTTATTAAAATCAACTGTTTGGAAAAAAAAAAATCAACTGTTTGCTGGTTGAGCGTTGACCTATGAACCAGGAGGTCATGGTTTGGTTCCCAGTCAGGGCACACACCCAGGTTGTGGGCTCAATCCCCAGTGTGGGATGTGCAGGAGGCAGCCAATCAATGACTCTCAGTGTTGATATTTCTCTCTCTCCCTCTCTGAAATAAAAAAATATATTAAAAAATAAATAAAACCAACTGTTGATGAGGGCATTGAAAATGCTTCGCTCTTCATGTATTTATGCTGCCACGCTGGGAAAGGAGAATGAAAAGCCACCTGAGCACATGGAAATGGCTGACAGGAAGTGTTTAGCTAAAGCACACAGGAAGTGTGGAGCAGCAGACAGCATTCTCCATGGAGGTCAGCCATGCACCAAGATCAAAACATGTCTGCCTCTTGGCCTTGCCCATGTGCTTAGTGATCGGCAGTAACCTGAAGACGCCATTTCTTTGGTCTCCGTGCACATCTGTCTTGTTGGGTTCTTCCTCACTCTTCACCCACCCACTCACTCATGCGGGTCCGGCACTGTCCCAGGTGCTGAGACAAATGCCGACTGTGCGGTGCATTCCAGGGCGGAAGTCTGTCTTCCTGGTGGTGTTTCCTTCATGAACATTAGAGGATGAAGGTGATTTTTCAAGTTAGGGACCCACCTTTCCAAAGACATGTAGATTTCAGAAAATGCCAGAAACAACCATGGGAAGGAACTTAAGTGTATTATTATTATTA
>PVJC01026335.1:0-24072 GCA_004026665.1 Murina feae
AAGATGGTGAAAAGTTCACCATGGCTCATACTATTGATTTGATTCCCACACTTGACCTTCTCTGTTTTGCCCAAGGCCCGGACAATACAGCTTCCCCAGGTGACTACTGCTGATTTTAATGAGGATCTGAAGAAAGAATGCAACTCGCTCCATGCACTCCCATCTTCCTCACCAAGAAGAAACATACAAAAATGCATATTCTCAGCACTATCTTCTTTAAAAATTATGACAGGGTTAGCCTATTCTGTACACTTCAGAACATGGAATCATTCAACAGGTGGCCCTTTGTGCCTTTCCAGGGCGTAATAGGGGTGGGGGTAGGGAGTGACTGCTAACAGATACAGAGTTTCTCTGTGGGGAGTGATAAAAACGTTTGGGATTATAGTGGTGATGGTTGCACAATCTTGTGATATACTGAAGGCACTGAAACGTGTCATTTTTATTGTTTAAAATGTGTATAACTAGTTTAACTATTTTAACTATTTTAGTTTAACTATTTTATCCTCACCTGGGGTTATGTTTTTACTGACTTTAGATAACGAGGAAGGGAGAGGAAGACAGAGAAGCATTGATGTGAGAAAGAAACATTGATTGACTGCCTCCCATCTGTGCCCTCACAAGGGACTAAACCTGCAACTTGGACACGTGCCCTGACTAGGACTCAAACCCTCGACCTTACGGTGCATGGGATGACGCTGCAACCAGCTGAGCCACACCACCCAGAGCTACCAGTTTAGCCATGTTTATGTGCACATTCACATTGTTGTGAAACACTCGCTCTCCAGAAATGTTTCAGCTTCCCCTTCTAGAACTCTGTACTCTGTGAAAATCAAATAAAGTATGTAAAATACAAACTTCACATTGCTCCCTCCCCCCAGCCTCTGGCAACTACCGGTCTACTTTCTATCTCTATAAATTTGACTACTCTAGGGACCTCATGTACTTTGAATCATACAATATTTGTCCTCTAGGGTCTGGCTTATCTCACTTAACTTAGTGCCTTCAAGGTTCATCTATGTTATAGCATAAGTCAGAATCCCCCTTTTTAAGGATGAATAACCTTCCACTGTATGAATATAATAATACATTTTGTGTATCCATTCATCCATCGATAGACATTTGGGTTGTTTCCACATTTTAGCTATTGTGAATAATTCTGCTATAAATACAAACATGGCTGTACAAATATCTCTTTGAAACTCTGCTTTCAATTCCTTTGGGTGTATACCCAAAAATAGAATTTCTGAATCAAATGATAATTCTATATTTAATTTTTTGAAGACAAGCTTCATTTTTTAAATGATCTTTTAAATGTTTTTAATATGTTTTTATTGATTTCAAAGAGAGGAAGGGAGAAAGGGAGAGAGAGATAGAAACATCAAAGCTAAAAGAGAATCATTGATTGCTGCCTCCTGCATGCCCTTACTGGGGATCAAGCCTGAAATCCAGGCATGTTTCCTGACCAGGAATTGAACCCAACCTTCTGGTTCATGGGTTGACACTCAACCACTGAGCAACACTAGCCAGGCATGGACATGGTTCATTTTTAAGTTTATTCATTCCATGCATTCATTCAGCACATGGTCTAGGAGAACTAAAAGGCAGTGGGGTTTAGTGGGTAAGAAAATGGACTCTGAAATCAACTTGACTCAATTCAACTCCTGGAGCTACTACATATTAGAATGAATGTTAGGTAAGTCACTTACCCTCTATGAGCTTCTATCTTCTCGTCTGTAAAGTGAGGATAAAATACTAATAGTCCCTAGCTCAGAGCTGTTGTGAAAATCAGATAAAGTGTGTAAAGTGCTTAACCCAGAGCCTGACCTGTATTAAATGCACATTAATATCCACTTCTATATGCATTAGCTGATGAGGCTGTTGTCATCGTTGCTATTATTACTATCTCCAAAATCTTGAGAAAGGTGTTTGATAAATACTTGTTGGAATCATGGTGAATGGACGGATAAATGGATGGATAGATGGATGAATGCATGGATGCATGGATGGATAGATGAATAGATAGATGGATGGATCAATGGATGGATGGACTCTCTTTGAGGTCAGAGACTTGGTACTTAGAATCTCCCTTTGGTTGGAAGGTTAACAACCTCAGTACACATTCAGCCCTATTAATGGTAGAACCGGCCTGGGCTCTCTCCTCTGGCCCCACAGAGTAAAAAGATACCTTTTAAATACATAGCCTCAGTGTACACAAACCACCCTCCACCCTTGAAAATCACTTTTAACAAAACTCTAAGAGAAAATTACACTTGCCACTGCCATGAGAATTATAGGTGGTCAGCAGCCCAGCATAGTGTATATCCCTAGACTTTATTTATTTTCAATAATAAAGTTGCTGGGCCCTCTAATCATGGGGGCCATGCCATCTCTGAATCTCCGACTGCTATCTGTCAGAGAAGGGGGCCACTGTGCCACCCTACCTCAGGCAGGCCCACTTGCTTCAGCCGGACAGCACCATCTATCATCATTAGCTTCTACCTTCAAACGTGGGTGTGGAAGGTAAGCGGTCGTGCAGCTCACACCAACCTTGGGCATAAGACAAACCTCTGCTTGATTCATTGAGAGGTAATGACAGGGACTGTCAGAAGCTGGTGCTGGCTTTATTTTCTACTTGAGGAAGCTCCAGAAACCTAAACACTCCACATATTCCAAAATAGTCACTGAATTCCCACTGTGAATATGTGGGTCAGTCACTCATCACTCCCAAATAAAGGCGTCTTCAAAGCACTTTGCTTCTTTCAAGTAGAACGACAACAAAAAGTTATTGCCTTTTCAATGATCCCCAAAGGGAGGGTGGCAGAAAATCAGTGTTTATTAAGCATTTGCTATATACTACGTTAGACGTGTATGCATACGTTTCATCCCAATCACACATCTTGTGAGGCTGGCATTACAGTTCCCATTTCACAGATGAGGAGGCAAGGTTTAGGAGCTAAATAAATTACCTAGGTCACAAAGCACAGAATGGGACCTGTATCCATATTCGTGACTCCAAGCTGGTGTGAGCTCCCAGGTGCCCTTGCTGGTCATCTGAGTAGTCGGTTCACCCTGTAGCTGGCACTGCTCCCTGCTTGTCACAGACATGCCCAGCTGCCCACAATGATGTCCAGTTGGGTGGTCACTCTACCCCAGCCAAAAAGATACTCCGACTGAGCTGGCCTGGGTCTGCTGTCCTACTTGGTGTGCCAGAGGTGAGAAACTGTCCAATATTCCCTATCTACACACAGTGTCTATGACTGGCCCCTTGAGGCCTGTTCTGGGGTTTCACCCCAGTATAGCCTTGACTTGATTCTTGCCACACCACACCTCCCAGGACTACCCCAACCCTCTCTGCGTCTCTGGGTCATGCCCATATCACCTTTCTCCTCTTCTCCCTGAAACAGGTACTCATTGTGTGCCTTCTCTGAACCAGGCTCAATGCCAAATTCTGAGGAGCCATCAGTAAACAAGACAGCCACAGCCCTCATAGAGCTGTTAGTCTAGCAAAGGAGACAGACACAAACAATCAGAGATCAGACATCTCCAGAATCAGCCATTCAACTGACCAATGTTCCCACTGAAACTGTAACAGGGCATCCAGACTAAGCTGGACGTCATCCCAAGGATGACCTCAGCTGACCCTTCACCAGGGTCTGTGAGTTAAGTATTAATATTGGCCTCAGTTTATAGATGAAAAAACTGAATCCCAGAGAAGCTAAGTAAGCCCAGGGGCTCACGGTTGAGAAGCGGAGAAGCCAGGGTTGAACTCAGCAGTGTTAAGTCCAGAGCCGGCCCTTAATGCTTCCTGATGAAGCAGACGGACTCCGGTAGCCAATAGCCGCATTTCCTTTGAAAGTAACTTTGAAAAATAATTCCGTTGGAGGCTATCACACTGGCCAGACATCATCTTTTAAAACAGCTTGTTTTTAACACTCGACAGGTGTCCTGGTGTCCCCAGGCACAAATCAGGACTCATTTCTTTGCCAGGAGGCAGAGCCATGGCTGAGGATAGAGGACAAGCCCTCCCGGCAGCCCTTGGCAGGCCCAATCCGTCTGACCGGCTGGTGTCCCCACTGAGAAGCCACAGCTGACGCCTCCTCTCCTCCCAAGTCGGCCACTGTGTGCAGACAGCAAGCAATTGATTTCGGATCTCTCTCTCCAGTCCCAGGAACCCATCAATTACCCACGCACAGGAGGCCCATTCAGAGGAGGAATATTACCTTCTGCGCTCACAGCAGAGCTGCACGTCTTGATCCAAGCACAGATGGAAGACAAGGGCGTGGGGTTAATTGATCAAGCAGCACTGGCTCCGATGTGAGGGTTGGCATAAAACGGCTAGTTTCGCAGATGCACAGGCCCCTTGCTCGCCGGTCTCCGGGGATTAAACCAGGTCACTAATGGCTTTTGAATAAACACACCCAAACTTACACATTCAAGTTCGTCTTATCTCCTCCAAGTGGTCACCTTGAAACACCCCACTCACCTTCCACCAAACATGTACTGAGAGCAGGTTACAAGTTCACTTCAACCAACATCTTCTAAGCACCTACTGGGTACAAGGAAGTGTGGTAGACAATTGGAATATGAAAATGGGTCCTACTGTCAGGGAAGGATAGACAGACAAACAAAAGTGTGTCCTGCAGGGTGGCAGAGTGTGAGGGGGACAGGAGGTTGGGGGACAATACAAGACAGATGGTGCTAAATCCTGGAAGAAATGGTAGTGGATGTTAAGCTCAGAAAGACAAGAATTGTCACAATAATTTTATTGCCTCTAAATCTATCCCAGTCCTCAGCTTACTAAACTCTAGGAAATTCATACTTGGGGGGCCCTTCTTACCTCCCAAGACCTCACTTAGGCCCTAAGAGTCTTACATAGAGACACTGTTGTATGTCCAGTGGTTGTGGGTCCACACTGGTTGCCTTTCTTAAGCCCTTGGGGGTCCTCGTTGGCAGATGGCAATGCTGCCTCCATGACAAGTTAGACTCACTGGGAGCCCCAAAGCTGGGGACCCAACTCCTTAGAAGTCCCTCATAGTTACCCCCTCTGGACCCTAATACCGCCAGCAATTTCCTTCTCCTTCCAGGGCTTCAACATGTCCTTCCTGATCTTTGAAAATTCTCTCTCTCTCTCTCTCTCTCTCTCTCTCTCTCTCTCTCTCTCTCACACACACACACACACACACACACTCCCTCACTTTGCGTTATTCCCACACCCAGTGAGCCTAGGTTTTCAAAAAGCAAAGCCGGAAAGGAGAGCCCTCTTCAGACAGCTTCTCTTTTCACCCTACGGCACAGGTCTCTCATTAGACAAATGCTCTTACCTTAGAACAGGGAATGTGAGAATACAACACGAATTACTGTATTAAGTTATCCCATCTGTCAAAGGGAGACTCGGAAACAGACGTATTTAGAGAGAAAAAGGAAATTTCACTCGCAAAGAGTGCAAGGGCATCAGGCTTCCGAAGGATCGGGCTCGCCAAATGCAAAACACAGCAATTATTTAGAAGAATACAACTGCTAAGTCACCAAGCTCACCGCGCTTACGCTAACCTTCTCCTAAGCTTATTCTAGTCACAAAGGGATCTTCAGGGACTGCCGCTGCGGGCCAAGGAGGAGACTGTCTTTGTCAGGCAGTCCAGGTTTGAGGGAATTATTCGAAGATTTATTATTTGGAGAACCCTGCTATTTTGGGTTTGTCTCAGGGTTTATGAGTCTGCAGCTAAGTCAGTTCCGTGTCTCTGTGCTCCCTGATATATCTGAAGTCCTTGATCCTATTGGAAGCGGGACAAAGTGGCTGTTTTGGCTTCTACAAGACCATACACTCTACAGAGAAATTGCAAAGGGAACCCAAACTAGTTGATATCTTAAAAGAATCAGTACAGAACTGTAAAGCTAGAGCAGTTTGAGCACATGGGTGGGGAAGGACATAGACACAGGTCACATTCACCCAGTGGGGTGGCTCCCATGGATCATGGGGCATTGGAGAGGTGGGAAAAGACCTGGGTGCAGGCCGGGCCGAGGGCTTCTGAATCCTCAGCTGTATCAGGTAGCTCTGCAGGGAACCACAGCTCTGTGCCAGTGGCCTTGAAATCCTAACCCATTTGCCAGACACCGAGGCCATTTAATCCAACCCCTCCCAACACATATGGGGAAGCTGAGGCGATAGAGCTTGGATATGTCCCTGCAATATCTTCCGTGATAGCATATTTGGCCTTTGGGACAGGGATTGACATGGGGTAGGGTGGGGTGGATTTTTGAAAATAATAGAAAGATATTTAGCCCTGGTCAGGTAGCTCAGTTGGGTTAGAGTGTCATTCTGATACACCAAGGTTGTGAGTTCAATCCCCAGTCAGAGCACATAGAAGAATCAACCAATGAATGCATAAATAAGTGGAACAACAAATCTCTCTCTCTCTCTCTCTCTCTGTTAAAATAAAATTTTTAAAAAAAGACATTCATAGTCAAATATGATTAATCAGGTAAGGACCAAGGTGAGCAATGCCACCTCCTGTTAACATATTTTTATAAAAATAACTTTAAAGAATAAAGACAAGAATGAGAGCCACTGAAGGCCATTCCCAGGCAAGTCAAACACTATGAACTGATTGACTGGGGCATGGACACAACCTCCCGCAGGGGTCAATATGCATTTTGGCCATGAAGTTCTGGGGTCTTTTCTTTCTTCCTTTGTATTGTTCATTTTAATTAAAAATAAGAATTCATGCTCACCGTGAACCATCTTCATAATAAACAAGGAAACAGTAAAAACTGAGGGCTTCCTTTCATAGCTAGCCTCAGTCTCTTTCTTCCCCAGAAGACAGTCTTAGCAATTTAGTGCCTACTTTATTCACCAATGTGCATATAAATGCATTTTATGAAAGGTTTCTCTACTTAAAGGGCATTATACAAGGTATCCTTCAGTTTTGCTCTTTTTTATGGAGCTTGGCATCGCAGACATCGTTTCATGTCATACAGCTTGACCTTTTTCATTTAAACAGCTGCAAATTACATTGTGTGGTGTCCATGATTGACGGAAATGGTCCTTATTAATGAACATTTAGCTTATTTGAAAGTCCCTTACGCATATGAATAATGGCACCCTGAACATAACACATCTGTGTACATACATGTGCATATTCTATAGAAGAGATTCCTGGAGGCAAAATGCTGATTCAGTGAATACAGGGGCGGAGCAAAGGTAGGTTTACAGTTGCTCGTGTGGAAAATAATACTTAATAAATCATCGTACAAGAATAAGCCTTGTGTTTTGTGGACTCACACTATAAACCTCCTTTTGCCCACCCCTATATGCATATTTTATACTCTTGACATGGGCACAATATGGGGGACAGATTCACCTTGTACCCCCACACTAAACAGATGTTCATGGCTTTTTAAAGAGCTGTGTCCATGGGATGTGTTGAAAATAGTATCCCATTTTGATTTGCACTTCCTTCACGTGAGAAGGCTGCATCGCTTTGTGTGAGCCGCAGCCCATTTCTGAGAACGCCCCGACCAGACCAGTGGGGAGTTGCCAAGGTGGCCTGGTTGAAGGGCCCCACTGTGCTCAGCGTTGACTGGGAACAGCCTCAGGGAGCATGGCCCCCCGCAGTGAGTCCAGAGACGCTCTAGCTTGAGGCTGCCAATCAGCCTTCCCCCCACAGGAGGCTGTCCTGAGGCACAATCCAGCCACACGTCTCCATGCCCCACCCTGTGGTCCAGTGCTTCCTCTGCTGCACGGCACTTGCCTACACCATTGTCTTCTGTCCTAATGCACCTTCGCCTTTTTGTGACAGGTCTGCAGAGACTTTGTATACGTGGTGCTTTGTGGTATATTCCTCCCGGTTTCTGCTTTCCTTTAGTTGTGGGGTTTTTTTTTTAATTTCTGTAGTGAAATATGTTAATTTTTTTCTTTAATCCTTTTGTGTCTTTTTGAAGAATGTTGTCTTCTTTTAATAGAAAGAAAAAAATGGGCAAAGGGTCCCATTACTTTATCTCATACCTTCCCTGGCTGCACAGTATATTATGGGCATAAATTTTGTATAAATGATTATATTATACACCGACCAGGGCTTGATTGAGTTTTCTTCTCATCATTCCCAGTTTTTTGCCATCTAATTATTACAATATATGTTACCTTTGGAAATTAGTGGCTCTATGTGTTCAAGTCAAAGCCTATAATTTCCCCTGCAATGTCATCAATCATTTTCTGCAGCAAAAGGAAAAACTTTGCAAAGGAAGACATGGGCAAGATTCCATAGTTGAGAGATGAATATGACGTGGCTTTTGTGATGGACTGGGCCCAGAGATGTGTGGGACCCCAGCCAGCAGCAAGGTGAGGACGGGAGGAAGAGGAGCCAGTTCTAAGGATGGTGATCCATCCCGCACATGCCTGGGTCACCTGTCATAGCCTTCTTTCCCCATAGAAGCTCCTCATTGCTTCATCTATGGCTTGGAAATGGGAGTTTTCTGGCACCTACAGGGCTCACTATTAGTGGCTGTGGGCCATCTGCTCATCACTGAGTCCACTTGGAGAAGAACTTGAGGAGGTCCACCTTGCAGGGTACGAACCAGCCACAGAAAGCAGGGCTTTCTATTCCCCCACACTAAACCTTACTCTCTTTTGCTCCAATGTCACTGCTGTCAGCTGGTTCCAGGGGCCTCAGAGGGGACAGCCCAGCATGGCCCTGGATGCCATCTGGACACACACCCACCTCCCTTAGCTTCTCCCAAACCCTCCAGAGACCACAGCGATTAGCCCCAGTTAGCTGTGACGTGGGACTGTTTTGAGCTCACACTTTTATGTCAGCATGAATTTAAATTCTGAAGTTGATCTCCTTTCTTCGAGGGCTTTAGGATGGAAAGATTAAATCGTCTCCTGATGTGTGCGTCATTAGGCCCCAAATCCTTGAAGAGTCATTAAAGCACCTTCTCATTGAAATGCTCTCAGTCGTGGTTTGATGGGTAATGGCAGGAATCATCTCTCCATGATTTGGGAGCTAAACTGGCTGGGAAGCTCTGCCAGACGTGATTTTACTGCATCCTTTCAGCCTGGCCCTTCAGCACCTGCGACTCTCAAAACCTGTGAATGTCACAAAACTGGAGGCTGATCCTGGTTCTGTTTTTCCCGGGAAAATTGATTCCACCCCCACCCCTACCCCCTCGAGAGGACAGGCTTGCCCTAAGTCAGCTACCATGAGCCACAACTACAGGTCTAGTCGTGACCAGGGCAGGGCTTAGTCATGGACAGGGCACAGCCTGGGGCTAGTCTATGACCTGGTTTACAGCCCAGTCTGTGGCCAAGGGCTCACTGACTAATCCTGGCCTGTCATCAGCCCTCCCTCAGCCCAGGGTACCAGGATCTGACATCTTGCCTGAGTACCCCCAGCCAGGCTGCGACAATAGCCACTGAGAGACTCAAGCTATTTTAGGTGAGAGGGAGCAGACAGGAGTATTGGTAGGCAGGGGGTCAATATTGGAGGTGGGGCCAGGGAAAAGTTGAAGCAGAATTGTGAGGGGAGGGAATGGTGGCAGGAGAAGCAAGGGTGTTGCCAGGACCTCAGCCTCGGAAATCCCAGGCAAAGACAGAGGGACCCTGCATTTTTTCCAACCCTTTCCTGGCAAAGCTTACCATTATCTCATTTTCTGATTTCAGCAGCAAAAAGAGCCTGAATCTTTGGGGAAAGGTGCAAGCTGATGCCAAGTTTCCTTCCCATGATGGCTGAGGAGATGGCTTAGTATGAAGCACATTGGACTTGCTGGGGGACCTTCGGTAAGTCACCCTTTCTCTCTGGGCATTAGGGTATTCATCTACAAAAGAAGGCCCTGGAGCAGCTCATCTGCCTTGCCTTCTCAGTTAGCCAGCTGGGAAGGGGATGAGAAGAGAACACCAGTTGGAAAGAAGGGCATTGGAAAGGCACCAGGCAAGAGGGAGAGCTTGGCAAGTCCAGGGGCCTGGCCTGAGCCTAGTGTGATAGACGAGCAATGGGGGCAGAAAAATAGGTCATGACTAAGCCCATGGGGCCTGGGTGCAATGGAGAGTCTGGTTTTTATCCTGCTGGCAATGAAGAGCTTTGAAGGGCTTCAAACAGGAGAGTGAACACCATCAGATTTGCATTTAGGATGATCTGATTGCTGTGCGCAGGATGGATCAGAGGGATGGAGACACAGGTGGGGAAAGGGGGGAGACTATGCAATTGTCCAGGCAAGAGATGCTAGAAGCCTGGATTGGGGAAGGGGGCAGAGGAGTTGGTGAGAGAGAGACAAATCTAAGAGCGAGTGGAGTACTGACTGGACTTGATGATGAGCAGATATGGTGCGGTGCGGGGCGGGGCGGGGGGGGGGAGAGGAGAGTGGTGAGGAAGGACCAAGGAGAACTGGTGAATGCCACGCCCTGGCTTATAGAATCAATGGACAGCAATGAAACTCACTGAGATGGGAAGATTAGACCAGCAGGATTGGTGGGGCAACGTTATGGTGGATGCCAGTCTACACCTGTTGAGCCTAAGATGACCATGGGACTTTCAAGTGGAAACATCCAAGAATGAATTGAGAACATGGGCCAGGAGTTCAGGTAGCAAACTAGGCTGAGGATATAAATTAGGAAGACTGAGCCAGGGATGATGTTAAGGGAGAAGAAAAGGGGACTCAGCATGGAATCTTGGGACACTCAACATTGGGAACCAACAGAAGAGAAGTCAGCAAAGAAGACTGAGAAAGAGTAAGCAGACAGGTGGGGGAAAAAACAACCTTGAAGAGGTGGTATACTGGGGATTAGAGAGAGTGATATTGAATGTGGCCAAGAGACAGGATGTGAGAACTCAAAGGATTCAGTGACCATGAAGGTCATTGGTAACTTCATAGAAAGTAATTTCTGGGACTCTTCTGAGGGCAGAAACAAAACTGAAATGAGTAGAAGAATGAATTGAGGAAGTGGAATAAGAAGTGTAGACAACTCTCTGGAAAAGTTTTGTTGGAGCGAGATACAGTAGGATAAAAGGGAGAAGGCATGGAGTTTGGGGTAGAGACGTGTGTTCCAGCAGAAAGAGACTTGAACATGTATACATGCTGGTGGGAGGGATCCATTAGAGAAAAAAATTAGATGCAGGGAAGAGAGCTATGGGGAGAAAGAATAGGTCATGGGCACCTATCATTTATCACCGTACATTTCATGTCTAATTCTCTTAGCCCGCCTGTGGTTTCTAATAACCACGCTTATTTCCTTCATATCGCTTACCACTGTCAGTAAATAATTTTAATTATTCTTTGGCTTCTTGCTCTGGCCAGTTTGGCTCAGTGGATAGTGCATTGGCCTGCGTACTGAAGGATCCTGGGTTCAGTTCCAGGCAAGGACATGTACCTTGGTTGCAAGCTTAATACCTGGCCCTGGACAGGGCTCATGTGGGACCAGTCGATGTGTCTCTCTCACATCGATGTTTCTCTCTCTGTGTCCTTCTGTCTCCTTTCCACTCTCTCTAAAAATCAATAAAAAATATCCTCGGGTATGGATTAAATAAATAAATAAAGATTCTTCGGCTTCTTTATTGACTCTGTTTGCCACTGATCTCTAAGCTCCAGGGATTCCCTATCCTCTATGGTGACGATCTCATCGTGCTTGAATTTTCATCATGGCACTGAATACCCCCAGATATTATATTAATTGCTTGTTGCTTGCTTTTATCTGTCTCCCCCCAGATAAACCCCAGGGTCTCAAGATGGAGCTAAGTCTGACTTGTTTTCCACAATAGCCCAGCACACAGCACCCAGTACTACACTATACCCAGCTCACAACAGGCACTCAACAAGTGTTGTGAATAAATGGATCAATCAAAATTTTCTAAGAAAAGGTTCTCAGAACTACAAAGTACTGTTACAAAGTGAAGGATGGGGAGAAGCATCTAACATTCATCAAACGTATACCCTCACCACGGATACAGTTTCTAACCTTCATGGCAAATTTTTGAGATAAGAATTGTTGTCTCCTTTTCAGAAATGAAAAAACTGGGCTCCACAGAGATTTGAAATACTGCCAGAAAGCACACAGCTAATACATGGTGGTACCAACATGGAAGGCCAGGGTGGTTTGTTTTATATATTTGTTCGTCTTTCTCAAAGACCTGGGCTCATTTCCTCCTCTGACTGGCCCCATCCTCGGCCTCTGAAGATGATCACAGATTTCTCCCCCACCTGTCCTCAGGACTGCAGGCCTGGGAGCAGAGGCTGACCCAGTCTGGTGTGTGTTCTAACATTGGCCCCCTGGCTGCAGCCACATGGAAGAAGGGGGGCCTTCCCCAGGGTGGTGTCAGGGCCTAAGTTAAAGGACATTTTGGAGAGAGACCTGGGAGAGAAGGTGGACCGGGACTGAATGTTGGGATACGAAATGGAAAAGAGCGAGACCCAGGATGGACTCGGGAGTGGGTGCCTCAGGTTGAGACCCAGAGAAGAGAAGGAGCAAGAGTAGAAGGGGAAGTGGGTGCCGTCGTGGACAGACTGAGCAGGCAGGGCCTGTGGACATGCAGGTGGAGGTGTCCAGTGCAAAGTAGGGGAAGCAGGCCAAGTTGGGAGTAGTTAATAGCACCCTCTTGGCGGATGCTCTTGCTGAGGGAAGCCTGGCGAGAGGGAGGAACGGGGGCAGTCCCAGCATTCCAGAGGGTGGAGCAGAAGGTCTAGGAGCCATGCTCAGAGGAGCAAGAAGTCAGTAAGGCAGGAGAAGTGTGTCCCTTCTGAACTATGTGGTTGTGGAGACAAAAGACAAGACAAAGGAGCTTTCCTATTTGCTCGACAGAATGTTCTATAGCCTCCCCGAATACACAAGCGTCATCGACTACTCAACCTCCTTCACCTGAAGCAGCTTGGGGAAAAGATAACACTGCGGGTTTGGATAATCTCCACTGCTGGTGCCTCATTACTGCACAAGAAACAAACCGAGAGAGTTGTAAGCAAAGAGGGCTTTCCGGCTGCCTGGGAGGAAGAGCCATTTCTCCACTCCCAAGGGAGGGATGAAAGACAAGCACTAACAAATACTGAGCTCCTATTGTGTGCCAGTCGCTTGGCACATGTTGTCTTATTTAATTCAGTGGAAGGCGTATCATTCCCATTTTGCAGATGAGGAAAGAGAGGCTCAGAGGGGCCTTACCAATGCACCCAAATTAAAGGAGAAGGTCCAGGTCTGGTCTCCATCCTCTCCCCCAATCCTGCAGAGTCAAGTCCAAATGCCACCTTCATGATTTTGCAGGTCTGTTTACTGTTCTTTTCATAAGATGTCCATTTGTAAGAAATAAAACTGTTGGGCTCAGCAGCAGGGCAATAACTATAAAGAAAACTGCCATTAAGAGCACGGACTTAGCTCCCAGCATTACTGTGCATTCCAAGCACATTTCCAAAACGCCATTTGACATAGGCGATCATTCCAAGGGAACCCATGTGCCTCTTTCCTCTTGCCTGGCCCCAGACATGTCTGTCCAAGGAGGAATCAGGAAAAGGGAAAGGAGGTGAGGGAGGCGGGAGAGGAACTAGGCCTCTGCTAAGGGGATGTCAGCTGTCTTGGGACTCATTCCTCCCAGCCCCTCCCCATTCTAACCTTATAGATGGGAAACGAGGCCCAGAGAAGATCAGTGCCCAGACCAGGACGGATTAGTTCCCAAGTCCCTTGCCTCCTAGCCCACAGTGTCCTTCCCTAGACAGCATGAAGCCTCCTAAGAGGTCAAGAAATCCGTTTATAAGAGAAAAAAAAGTTTCACTCTTCACCCAAAGACAGTTTTCATTGACTTTTAGAGAGAGGGGAAGAAGAGAGAGGAAGAAAGAAAGAGTGATCCGTTGCCTGACTCCACGGAACCAGGGCCGGGGATCGAACCCACAACCTAGACATGTGCCCTCACTGGGAATCAAACCCATGACTTTCTGGTGTATGGGAGAATTCTCCAAGCAACTGAGCCACACTGGCCAAGGCAGAAACGTGTATATGTATTACTTTTATGATTTCAATGAATTGTTTCACTTAAAAAAATAATCCCAATCTATATCTCCCAGTGCAATTGGGCAAAGATCACATCCCTATAAAGAAAATGAATATCTAAAGAGCAACCAGAATGTTCCCTCCACTGTCTTGTATCATAAATTTGCATGATAGAATACCACACTCCAGCCACACAGGCCTTTTTTTTTTTTTTTCAGTCCCTTGAAGCCCCCATCCCTGTTCCTACCTCAGGGCCTTTTCACTTGCTATGCCCTCTGCCTCGAACACACATGTCTAGGCTCACATAGCTAGATTTCTCTTAATGCTGAGCTCTCAACTCAAGTGTCACCTCCTCTGAGAGGCCTTCCCTGACTACCTCAGGTGATCACACTATCACTCCCCATAACAGTCAATCTCAAACATGAACATGCATCAGATTTACCTAAAGGGCTTTAAATACAGCCTGCTGGGCCCTAGCCCCAGAGTTTCTGGTTCAGTAGCCTAAGTGCATCCTGAGAACTGAGATTTCTCTTAAGTTCCCAGGTTGTGCTAAGGCTACCAGTGTGGGAGCACTTTGAGAGCCAATGCTCTCCCTTGTCTTCATAGTATTGATCACAGTCTGAAATTGCCTTGGGAACCTATCAAGTTATGTACTATGGTTGCCCTTTCCCACTGATTGGATGTTTCTGAAAGCAGGGTATCTGCATTGTTGATTGAAATATCCCCAGGACCCAGAACTGAGCCACAGATATGATAGCTGCTCAATGAATACTTGTTGAATGAATAAATTACCAAATGAATAGATGAATGGATGGATGAATGGGTGCTCACCTCAGCCTCTGGAGTCCTGCCTCCATACATCCCATTTTTGTTCCACACCAAGTTGATCCATAGGCAAAACCAATCCCATCTTTGATCTCCAAAAACCCAATAATAAAAGCAAGCATGTGGAACAAACAAATAATATAGAACATTTTGCCAAAAATATTGGAAGGTCATGGCCAAGAGATACACGTTACAAAATGACAAAAACTTTAAACTGTATGTAGACATAGCTGCTCTTAAAGTCATTTCAGCTATCCTATCACCCCAATTGGTCCTCAGCCTTCTGCCATCTTGAAGACTCCCCACTCCTCCTCCTTCTCGTCCTCTGCCTTCTCCTCCTGCCTGCTCTTTTCTTCCTCAGAGATCTAAAAAATAATATTTTTCATTTTCCAATATAGAACAGCTTGACCATCATTTATTTCATTGCTTAAGGCACCCAATAAGACCAGTACACCTCCTCTGTCCTTAAACTGCATCTTAGCATTGGCTGGTGTTGCTAAATGGTTAGGGTATGTGTCCTGGTCAATGGTACATTCCTGGGTTGCAAGTTTAATCCTGTGTGTAAGAGGCAACCAATCAATGTGTCCCTCTCATATTGATGTTTCTCTCTCTCCTTCTCTCTCCTCCTTCTCTCTCTCTCTCTCTCTCTCTCTCTCTCTCTCTCTCTCTCATCTCCCTCCCTTCCACTCTCTCTAAAAATCAATGGAAAACATCCTTGGGTGAAGATTAACAAAATAAAATAAAATCTCTTTCATCTTGGAGACTCAGATGAGTTATACCTTTCCCTTCCCATCTTTTTGTAGTCTCCTGGAAACTATGCCTCATTCAATGACGTCTTCAGCCCCAGCTCACTGACTTCATCCAGAATGACTTCAGGAGGCAGGTCAGCTGCTGAGAGCCAAGTGGGAGGAAGAGGTAAAAAGGGTGTTGAGAGTGAGTAGAGCTTTAAATAATTGCTGTGCATTGTGGAGGAGTGAGCTGGCTAGAGAAACACAAGTCCAACTTCTGGAAACTCCTGTTGGAGTTGGTGAGGAATTGGTCAAGAAATAGAGAACCCAAGGTGTGAAGTCATCCAAATGCTTCTGCCTCCATTCTCTTGGTCACTTTGCTAGTTTCCAATTGCTGCTGTAACAAATTCAGTGACTTAAAATGACACAAATACTGTTTCACAGTTCTAGATGTCAGAAGTCCAGAGTGGCTGTGTTCCTTCGGGGGATCCTAGAATACAATACGTTTCTTCCACTTCTCCAGCCACTGGAAGTTACCTGCATTCCTTGGCTCATGGTACCTTTCTCCATCTTCAAAGCCAGCAATGTGGTTTTCTCTCTCCATCTCTCTCTCTCTCTCCCTCCCTCCCTCCTTGCCTCCCTCTCTTCCTTCAGGTTGAAGGATTACAACATGGACATCTTTAGGGAGGGGTCATTATTCTATAAGTCACCCACTTCAAGGGTCACTTCCTAAACTTTAGCAGCATCTCTGACTCTGCCTCTTTGAAAATCACTTATCAACACTCTGTGCAACCTCCTCTCCATCCAGCTTGCATGCCCAAGCAGCATTCCACTGCAGCCATTCTGTAACATCAGCATCTCCAGTTACTTCCACCTCTTCTACTCCCACCCAGGAGCCTCTCCTGCCTGCCCCCTCCTCCCTTTGTCACTTGGATCCTATGATCTATCATTATTACCTTCCTGTCCATCTTCCTGTCACATGTATTGGCCAGAGCCCACTGCTGAGTGAGTCAACCATCCTCCTCCTCCATGCTGTCACCGTGGAAACTGCTAGGCAAAACCACACAACAATAACGTGGAAATCTTCAGTGTCCAACACCAACTTTACCATGGAGGCAAAGAGAAGACAGTGGAGGATTTTAAGTTTGGAAGTGATCCAGTCAGATTTATATTGTAGAAAAATAATTTTGGCAATAGTGTGAAGGATTAGAGGCAGGTTCATCTCTCATCAACCATAGAGAGATGAAGGGGTATACTCTTCACACTAACACCACACCTTATTCTCAATGCTCTACAGTTAGTTCAGAATTAGCATCCTCCTTATTCCTCCTCTCTAATATTCCTACAACCCATCATTTCTCTAGTATATGAATCTATCTCCTTGGCTAGGGAGGCAGAAAGTTTACACAGAGGATCCAACTTCAAGTTTAGTCTCTTCACTGATAAGCTGTGTGAACTTGGACAAGTTACTTAACCTCTCTGAGCTTCCATTTCCTGATGTATTCAGGGCACTCAATTAAAACAATACTCAATGAATAACGTCCATGACCAATAGCATTACCATATTCACAAAAGGTGCCTTGTAAGCTGTGCAGTACCCTATAAATATTACCTATTCTCATTATCCCTGGTTTATAACTCCTTTGGGAGTAGGGCTCATACCTTTCTTGTATTTGCATCCACCCCTTCCAGTGCCTCACACATTGCAAATACCTTATAAATGCCTTCAGAGATAAATAAAGCCATTGGATATCACACTAACGAGCATTTAAAGAGGGAATAAAGCCTTACCAAGTCTGCCCTTTTAAAACCTTCTCTTTCTCCCTCCCATGGTGACCTTTGCTCTGATTTGGTTTTCTCTCTTCTGAAAGATCCATCCTTACGATATGCAAAAGTCAGTGTGCTACCGAGAGTGCCTGCCTCCTGGTGCCACAGCCCAGGAAACCACTTGCAATCACACCCTGTCTGCTTCTGCAGGAGCCCAATCTGAGGCACCACCAATAAGTAAAAGGGGTGCACAGCCCCTCCTGCCCTTCGAGATCTGTTTACTTTCAAATGAAAGTTCACTCTCAATTAGCCTGGAATGGGTCAGGGGATAAGCCCAAACAACTCACCAGCTTTCCTTAAAGAAATAATCACTATAATCATCAGACCAAAATGAAGTATAATAACTATATTACATCAAACGTGTTCATCTGAAAGAAGGAATAAGTGAAGTGACAGGCATGATAATGAAAGTGCTGCTGAGCAGGAGCGGGGGCTGTGCTTCGGCGCTGGGGCTGTTTGTCGCCCATAGTCTTGCTGCACACGGAGGCAGCTCATTCAGTCCCTCTGCAGAGAGGCAGGCCCACAGCTGCACTGACTTTCCTTTCAATGCTTCTGTTTGAAAGAAGGAAGGCCCATGAAAATCATGGAATAGATCAGAACCCAGGAGTGGCTGGTGTCTGGGAATCTTCATTCCAGAAGCTTTCTGTGTGTTACTTCATCAATGCCTCCCGACCCGCCTGTGAGGAAGACCAATATCATCTTCACTCACTCTCCCAGAGGGCCACAGGGTTCAGGAGCGCCAGGTGACCTGTCGGAGATCCCGTGTCCCAGATCCAGGTGACCTGAAGCCTGCTCTGTTGTCTTCTCCTCAAGCTGCCTGTGAGACTATTACTGGCCTCAGAAAGGAAGAGCATGAGGACCAACCCTTGGGTCTTAGAGAAGGAGTTGCAGCAGGAATGGCTATTGACTCTGCAGGGTGTTGCTGCCCTTTGGTCTGGAAGGTGCCCAGAGAACAATGAAGGCAGAGTAGACAGCAAGATAACGTGACAAAAATTTAATATATATACATTAGATCATGAGCAAGGGTTCAAGGATGCGCAGAAATGTCAGGAGTCTGTTTTAGAGAGGTTGTTTTTAATAAAAGCTGTGCACTAAGAGTCTGCACAGAGGAACATCTCTTTGTGTAACCTTATGAGCTCACAAGTAGGTAAGGCCAAAAATATAGAGGCTCCATCTCTTTGGGTGATGTAAGGACTCAGTGGCAACATGAATGAATGGCTAGCACAGGGCCTGGCACTTAGGAATGTTTGCTCACTCCTTCTCACCTCTTTCCCCGCTCCAGCAAATGAGAGGGTCCCTGCACTGATTTTTCATTGCTAATGTCTGCCTTCCAGGATCCCATACTGCCTGCTTCTCTCAAGTAGCTAAACCAATATTTCCAACCAATCAACACTTAAACACGAGGCCAATTTGCCCAATACACTGTCTATTTATTTTTTCAGGCTGCAATCTTTCCGATGCATAATCCGGAGGCAGTTAATTTGCTCCTGAATACAACTCTTTGTGTATTGGTTACCCATTTCATTAGCTGGGATATTGAGACTGCCTGGGACATGTGGGGGATTTTTCACTGGTGAAAGGAGGTTTTTAATAAGCCCCATCATCACTGGCTTTATGGTGCTATTTGATGAGCAACAAATGTATTCATTTGGCAGCTGCATTCCTTAATCAGGTATTCACTGGGTAAAAGCATATATAAATATGAAAAAACAAAATTTGGGGAGCTGAGTGCAGTCATTTTCCACAGGGATTGGAGCATTGTCTGTATTCACCATCGGTCTTCAGGCAAGAGCCTCTTCTGCAGCATGTGGGTTCCATACATAAGCCTGCAGTGCCCAGCTATGTCATCAGCATCATCTGTCTAGAGCAGTCCTCCCCCACTGAGGGGCTAGGTCCTCCAAAGGACACTTGTCCCATCTTCCATGTCAAACAAGTCCCAGCATTCTGGGGTTGTTGTTATTTTGTTTTTTTTGTGAGGTTTTTTGGTTTTTTTTTTGACCAACGGTGCTAAGCCTTTCCTGGGATTCCCACTCCATTTACCTCCATTTAGTAATAAAGATTATTAAAATATGTTAGCTCCTTTTCAACAGTTTTATTAAGGTATCAGTGACTAATTGAAATTGTATATGTTTAAGGTGTACCGCTTGATGTCTTGATATGTGTAGATACTGAGAAATGATCACCACAAGCAAGCTAATTAGCATGTCCATAACCTCACATTCCCTTCTTTTTGTGGGGAGGACACTTAAGATCTACCCTCTGAACACATTCCAAGTACATAATACAGTACTGCTCACACTGTTACGCGGCATTAGATCTCCAGAACTTAGTCGTCTTGCGACACTACATTGTCCCCTTTGTCCATCTCCCCGTTTCCTCCTTCCCCAGCCCTTGGCAACCACCATCCTACTCTCTGCTTATGATTTTACCTATTTTAGATTCCACACATAAGTGAGATCATGCAGTATTTGTCTTTCTCTGTCTAGCACACTTCATTTAGCATAATGTCCTCCAGGTTCGTCCATGCTGTGATGAATGACAGGTTTTCCTTCTTTTACAAGGCTGAATAATATTCCATTGTATATACATACCACATCTTCTTTATTCATTCACCTTCACACACACTCCCCTGTCTTTGCTGTTGCGAATAATGATGCAGTAAACCTGGGCTCTCTTTCCCAGATCCTTATTTCAGCAGCCATAAGTAAGAATGCTAGTTCATACGGTTGTTCTATTTTTTATTTAAACAGTGGCCTTTCTGGGACAATGCCTCCACTCTCTGAACCACAAGGGAAGAAAGGAGAAGAGCAAAGTAGAAAGCAAGCAGATGGAGGACACCCAGTCCAGCTGCCAGCAGACATGAATAAGGAAAACCAATCTTCTTTTGAAAAGGAGAATGTCTGTGAGGACTTGAGCCAGGATTACAATTAAAAGAGAAAATGCATTAGATGTTGTGCAAAGAACACAGTTCTCCCCTCCCCCACCCCACTTTCTGGAACTACCTGAACCTTTCTTCGTACTCACTGTCAAAATAGGCCCTGGATCAGAAAGAGGTAGACTGGGACCTCTAATATGTTTGGAGCTGGGAGGCCCAAGGCCACGGCCACAGGGATGTGGTAGGCCCAAGTGTGGATAAGTTTTGTCCAGGAGGGAGGGCACCCAGACCAGAGTACAGACAGCAGGAAATGGTCCAGCAATCCTGGGGTTCTAGGTGTGTGGTCCTTGCTTCAAGGAGCAGGATTAGGCATCAGGAGACAGATATCCATGCAGAGTGATAGCCCCCACATCTCCAGTTAGCTCTGCGCACCACACCCTTCACGATTGACAGCTTTCCTGGCTGCCTCGACCACTGAGATCTCCTTATTGGCAGGAACCTCATCTTGCTCGATGTGAAAAACGAAACAGAAAGGGAAATGCCTGCCATTCAGGTTGGCTGTTGGGGGCGAGGAAATCACTCTGGAACAAAAGACAGACGAGAGCTTTCTACACACAGTTCTGCTGTCCCGAGGACCAGCAGCCTGGACACCGCCTGGTTACCAAGGCAGCAGCTCAGGCTCCACCCAGACCTCCTGAATCAGAATCAGCATGTTAGCAAGATCCCCTGTGACATGCATGATCATTATAACCTGAGAAGCAATGAGCCAGAGTTGAACATTGATCTCTGAGACTCTCAACTCGCCCCTCTTTGGAGCCCCACACTCCCGTGATCCTTTGAAAGCCACTCAGCATCTGATACATTTGCTCCTGGTGCTTCCCAGCCTGAATTGACTTGCCTAAGGGAGGGAGGGAATACTGTAAAAGAATCTGGAAGTCACGGATGGAGTGCCCACTCTAAGCCATGCACAATGCTGGAAGGTGTCACGTGCATTCTCTTATTAAGTCACCAGAGCCAGCGCTGAAGAGGGGAGAAAAAGGAGTGAAACTGAGAGTAGCTGAGTAACTTCACTGAATTCACACAATCTGGACTTACTGAGCTGCAAGAGACAGAGAGACCTCCTGCTGACTCAATCCCAGAGGGGTTGCTGCAAAAGAAAACAGATGACTCAGACCCTAGGATAGGAACCGCAAGACCAAATCTTAGGGAGCCTGGGAACCCATCTTGCCCTTGAGATCAGGACTCTTGGGCAAGAGACTTATGGGGGGGAGGCCCTTAAGAGAAAGGGGGACGGGGAAGCAGGACAAGAGGGTGAAGAAGAAGAAAGCTAAGCAAGGATGTCGTCGCAGGTGGAGATGGAGAATGTGATAGAACCTGACTGAGAGAACTTCTATGAAAAGCTGTGAGTGGAGCGGGTTGTGCTGGGAATGTCTAGTTCTGCTCATTAGGTGGAATTCACGTCCCTCTGACTCCAGAGTCTGTGTTACTACCACATTACCTCCCTTCATGGTGTCCTTGTTCAGAACAAAACTCTGTCTGGGTTCAAATCCCAGTTCTACTACTTGCTAGTCATGAAATCTCGGGTAAGTTATTCAACTTCTCTGTGCCTGTTTCCCATGTAGGAAGAATAATGGCACCTGCCTCATAGGGTTGTTGGGCGGATTAAATGAGTGGGTGTTGGTAAGATGCGTAGAACAGTGCCTGGCACATAGTAAGCATGGGGAGATTTCTTAACCTCTCCGTATCCAGCTTCCCCATTTAAAAAAATAAGGGATTTAAAAGTGCTCACCTCATGAAGATATGAGCACTAAATGAGTTAATATGAACAAAGCATTTAGGACCTGTTATATAGGGAATGTTCACTAACCATTAGCTATTTCCATTTTTAGTCTTTCTAGAATTATTTCTGACATTTGCTTTCTATTCACGAGGGGCTGTTGGGGTTGGCAGAGTTCTAGGATGGAGCTTGGAGTGGGAAACGCTAGGAAGATGGAGCTTCTTTCTCTTCTGAAATGTGCCCAGGCACAGCTCTCAGGATGAGGATGAAAAAGAGATGCAGTCGCAGGAGGAATAAGAGGTCACGGTTTTGTGGGGTAAGTTCCAGGTTCTAAAACTGTTTCCAGAGCAGACCAGGCAGGAAATACAGAGCATATTTACTGAGCAACTACTGTGGACAAATGCATATACTGTGGTTCTATATGTAACGCATTAGGTCTGCGCATCTTTATTAATTATCCCCCTTTGTTATAAAGAAACTCTGAGAAGGTAAATGACTTGCCTGAAATCCCATGGCGAATGAGACATGGGGACAAGGATCAAATCTGGGCCTGCCTAATTTCGAAGTTTCTGATCTTTCCCTGAATCTGTGGCCTCCCAAACAGATGAGTTCCATCGTGGCAGCTGGGGACAGAGCCGGTGGACGTGGAGGCTGTAATAGGCCTCTTCCTTGCTCTGCTCCAGAGATTCAGCCTTTCTATTAAAGCAGGCTACGTTTAGCTAGAGTAATAAGCAAATGCCAAAATGTACCCATCAATGCAAATGCTCCCAGCTAGAGGACAGCTCTTTCCTAGTCCCTCCCTGAGGTGCACTGAGATGCATGGGTCCACCTTCCTTGTTATCATGTGTCCACCAGCAGAAAGGGGCCCTTCATCATCTGGTCTTCAAGATCCTTTGATTAGCAATGGCCAGTAGGGCTCAATGGTTAGAGTGTGGCCTGAGCACCGAAGGTTTTCATATTCAATTCCCAGTCAAGGGCATTTACCTGAGTTGCAGGTTTGATGCCTGGCCCAGTTGGGGCTTATGTGGGAGGCAACCAATTGATGTGCCTCTTTCTGATCTCTCTCTCTCTCTCTCTCTCTCTCTCTCTCTCTCTCTCTCTCTCTTTCTCCCTCTCTCTCCCCTTCCCCTTCCTCTCCCTCCCTCTCCCACATTCTTACCTCCCTTCCACTCTCTCTAGGAAATCAATGGAAAAAATATCCTCAGGTAAGGATTTTTTTAAAAAAGATCCTTTGATTGCCAGCCAATCAAAGATGAAAGGAGCCTGGGTTCCCAAGTCATCGCATGGAAGGTCATTCGTCAAGTGCCCGATTATACGGCATCATAAGCAAAAAACTAAACTTTTATTGTTTAAAAGCCACTAAAGTTTGGGCACATTTGTCACAGCAACTAACACTAATTATGCTGGCATACAAGTAATAATCACAAGTTTAAAAAAAACTGAGGCTCTAAGAGCCAAGGTCATAGAGCCGTTGTCTCATGCCAAATTCAGGGCCCCTTCCCTCGTGGCACCTGCAGCCAGTCCCTGCTCAGGCGCTAGCTCTTTGTGGAACTCAGGGAAAGTCACTACCCTCTCTGGGCCTTGGTTTTCCCGTGTGCAGAATGAGAACTCTGTCCCGGATGGTGACATGGGGCACTTCTGCTGCCTGCGGCCCAAATGCATCATCCATGGTGACCTCATACAGAGTCACCATCAGTCTTTGGGTGACTGAGTAATCAGTTACAAAAGAGGGTCAGAACTTTTTTTTCCCCAAAGAAGTCATTCCAGTTGGTTATATAATCATCTACATTTAGAATGTCTTCACAGTAACCATGGCTACCACAACATATGTGCAGTTCAAACTTTGTTCCAAATCTGCTGATGAGGGTTTTTAAAAACGACTCCTTGTATGGGCCTTAGAGGGCCTGGCATGGTTTTGTTCCGCCTCCGTGGGCCAGCTTGGCTGATGGCCAAGAAGAGCCAACACCAGAAAGGGAAGGGCTTTCCTGATGGAGGTGACCACTATCTGAGCTGAAACTTGCCAGACTAACCAGGGTTTTCCAGTTAGGAGAGAGAGGGAACTTGGTGGGAGACAGAGCATGTGCAA
>PVJC01026336.1:0-24107 GCA_004026665.1 Murina feae
TTTTTAAAAGAGTGCCCTGACAGCGGCATAGTTGGCAGGATAGTAAACTGAGGCCACTGGAGCAGAGGACTCAGGAGCAGTGCATGCTCTGACATGGAGTATGATGAATACAAAGTGCCTTAGGAAGACAACTAAGCTGTGATGAAGCAGCAAGATTGAAAGAGGCTGGTGTGAGATGAGGATGGAGTGACCAGAACCATACAGATCCTATATTAACCTTTGATAAGAGGTTTCACATTTATCCTCAAAGCAATGGGAAACCATTGAAGAGCTTCAGGTAGAGAAGTGGTGTGGTTAGATTTTCCTTGGGAGACTATTACTTTGGCTGAGTGTGGAAGAAGGGTTAGTAGAGAGCAGAGTGAATTCAGGCAGGGCAGTTAGGCTATTACAGTGTTCACATGAGAAATACTGGTAGTGAGGGCTAGGGTGATGGTGGGGGAGTAGAGAGAAGTGGATCCATTTGTTTCATCTGTTGTTTTAAGGAGGGAACATTGACACCTCTGGTTGATATATTGGATATAGAAGGTGAAGCAGAGGGAAATGGCAAGAATGACTACAGAACCTCTGGCTCTTGCACCTGGTTGGATGGTGATTCCATGCATTGAAATAGGGAATGCTAGAAGATGGCTGGGCTTGTGAGGAGGAACATGAGTTCAGCTTACACAGTTTGAGACTCCCAAGGAAACATGCCAAGTGAGGAGTAAGGGTAAGAGGAAAAGAAAGACTACATAGAAACCTGCCTAGCAATCTGAGGATGTGTGCACAAGGGATTGTGAGGGACTAGCCAGAGCAGGAGGAGAAGAAATCAGGAATTTGTTTTATTAGTAAAGCCAAGGGGAGGAGAACAAAAGGCGACCCAAGGGGAGATGGTCAGAGAGGCAAAATTCTATTGAGAGGCCAAAGGCCTCTAAACAAGTCCATTGACTTAATGACTTAGAGGTAATAGGGATGAGCTCAGGAAGCATTTTGCTGTTTTTGTTGGAGTAAAGAGGGGAGAAGAATAGATAGTTTGATTAGCAAGTGGAGGGGTGACGAAAGGGAGACTGGTTATATGTCAGCGCTTGGAAAAGTAAGATAATTTTACTTCAGAAAATATTCTATACTTACCAAAATCTACAAGTGATGTGGATAGACAGGAGACTGTCATTCTTTATAAGCTATTAAAAAATGAATTCAATCAGCTTTTAAACAGCAATTGAAACAACTTTTAATTACTTGAGGATTATTTGCAGTGAATTTTTAATATTCTATCTAGTAAATACGGTACTAGGCATTACCACTACCAAAGAAGGTGCAAGGAGTATAATTAATTTTAATATTTGCCTAAATAGATGGGATTAGGAAGGCATATGTGCTCTGAGTAAATCTCACCACCTGCTCCAAAAGTTTGATAAAAAAGGTCTCTGGTATTAGCAAATGATTTAGCTCATTTGCACCACAGTTCTGCTCTGTTAATACAGGTAATTAATTAATTACCTGTTCTTCCTAGAGAATTATTTTCATCACACTCCTGTGTTTCTCAGGAGATTACACTTTCTTTATTCTGAACAACTTTCCTCCCGTTTTCTGAAAACAGGTCTCCCACTAAAAATAATATTCTTATGATTTCCTACATCTGCAACTTTTAATTCTTTTAAAATTTCCCCATGTTATTTGTTAATTCATTTCACTGAACAAACAAAATATTAATCATTTACTCTGGACCAGGTGTTGAGGACTCCAAGATTGACACAGTTCTTGCCTTCAAGAAGCTAAGAGTCTGCCTATAGCCATTCTAATCAAAGGAGCTCTTACCCTGCCTCACAAATTTTCCATTTTTTTCTCACCTTGCAAGTATGAGGACATCTTTCAATATCAATAGAATGACTGTAGATATCTCACATAATACTAGGCATGTCTTGTATCCATTGTTAAGAACTACATAATAAAAGGAAGTCATCGTAGATATTGTGAGATGAATGGATATCTTACTCTTCAGCAACACCTCCATAAGTTTTAAGAACAGTATGTATATCCATATGAGACATTATTTATCCAATATATGTGAAGTAATTCATGCAGCTTCTTTGCAAAATACTAAAAGCCTTTTGATTCACTGTTGAGCATCATAATTTACACCACTCATTTCATACTTAGTTTGTCTTATGATAGTCTTTTGAATTGTTGTTTGTTATTATTTAGTCTTTAATAATGCATATCTAAATCATATACTTCTTGAGAGCAACGATCAGAAATTTAATTCCCTCTGTTTCTCCTACAGAGATCTGCTTCTATACAAAAGTTAATAGAGAGTGAATGAAGATAGTTTAATGTATATCATCGATTGCTACTAATCCTTGTGTATTTTCGTTAATACCTTGCTATAGGCCACTTCTTGGAAAATGAAAAGGAAGCAGAATCAGAACTTTGTGCAAGAATGTCAGAGTTTGATTGAAGTTGAAACCAGCAACAGCGATCAAGATATAATCCTGGTGAGATGAACTTTACTGGCTAAGTGACACCTTGAGATTTATTCACTTTCATAAAGATTAGATGAATCCAAGAAGCATTTCACATTAGTTCCTCAAACTAACTGAGACATTTAATTGAATGACCTAGTTTTTTAGGTAATGAAACAAGATTCGGAAAAGTTAGTTACTTACCCAAGGCTAAAAACAAACTAGTAAAAATAAAACTAACTTATACCTCCTGACCACTAGCTCATGATGCTTTTCATTTTAGTTATTAGGCTGTGAAAACTTTAACATTATATACATACATATACAGTATATATGTATGTGTGTGTGTGTGTGTGTATATATATATATATATATATATAGCTTGAAGATCATCCCAAAACCTATATGCTCAAATCCAAAACATATGAATCTTTTTATAATTTGTAATATGAATTCTCATCAGAAGCATATTTCCAAATTGACTTAATCTAGGCTACTGTCAAAAAGCCCTCTTAAGAGAAGTCTATTTAAAAAATACAGACATACTTTCCATTTACTCCCCTTGATTTAGTACCCCTGACTCTAGCTTGATATCAAAAAGCTATGTCTGGACTATTCTACCGTAGACCCCAACAGCGTTGCTTTGCCTCACTGAACCCAGTACAAAACCCCTTGGTGTTTAGGAAGAAGTGACTCAGGAACTGACCACTTGAGAAACACTTCATCTTTGAAGCCAAATTAAAGACATTGTCCATTCTGTTATACTAGAAGCCCAGTGCACCAATTTGTGCACCTGTGGGGCCCTTCGGCCTGGCCCACGGGATCGGGCTGAAACCAGCTCTCCAACATTCCCCGAGGGATCCCAGAATGCAAGAGGGCACAGGCCAGACTGAGGGCCCCCACAGGTGCACATTTGGGGCTGGGGAGGGACACAGGAAGTTGGCCAGCCGGGAAGGGACCTCGGGAGGGCTCCAGGGTGTGTCCAGCCCATCTCACTCAATCCTGATCAGCCAGACTCCAGCAGCAAGCTAACCCACCTATTGGAGCATCTGCCCCCTGGTGGTCTGTGCACGTCATAGCAACTGGTCAACGGTTTGACTCTCTGCCCCCTGGTGGTCAGTGTATATCATAGCAAGTGGTTGAGCAGCCTTAGCATATCTATACTAATAAAAGAGTAATATGCTAATTAGACCGGGTTCCCAGGTGCCTACCAGCGGCTGTAGGGAAGCCCGGGTCCCTGGTGCCATAGGAAAGCTGGTGCAGGGAAGGAAAGCCTGCTCTTGCAGTAATTTCATGCATTGGGCCTCTAGTCAATAGCATATTACACTTTGATTGGTTGAATGGCTAACCAGTCGACTGGACACTTAGCATAGTAGGCTTTTACTATATAGGATAGTGTCCTTTGTATTATAATACAAAGTTCATTCAGATATTAGAATTTAATGCCAGGAAAAAATCGTTGATTTTTTTTTTATCAGAACATGAATTTTATTACTTACTATGGTTCTCTTTTTACCTTTATTTCCAAGAAGCTTATAGCTAAACTTTAATCTAAATGAGAATAACTATAGTCACTCCTATGGGCCCATTTTTCATCTCCAACAATGATCAACTCATGGCCAGTCTTGTTTCACTCATACTCCCCCAGCTTTTCCCAGGCAGCATATCACTTCATCCATCAGTTAGAATTGTTTTAAGAAGCCATTGAAAGGATAGTGAAAAGAGCTAGGAGTGATTTGTGAAAGGGAGCAGGAAAGTACCTCCTTATTGACCAATAAGGACAACTAAATCCAGGATGTGAGGAAAGGGAACACCAAATTATTTTCCAAGGAAAAAACAACAAAATTTAATCAGAGGCCTAAAAGGAAAACTGCAACTACCATTGTAAATAATGACAACTTTATTTACCTCCTTGAAGCAAAATGTGGTATAGCTGTACCCACCTTCTTTACAGGATTTTCAAAATCTTGACTTGTATTTTATGCAGCCATTGCTTTGTCACCTTTCCAAGCTTTTAGTTAGTGCTTTTCATAGGGATGGCATTTATATTAAAATTTTGTCATTTTATGTAATATTTCTCAAATTCTTAAGTTACTTGTGTGTATGCATGTGGTATCATTTATTTGCATCCCTGTGATCCTAGTAGGAAGTCTGTTTTGAAACTCATGGTGTCCAATTAATTTGGATAAAAAGGGATTACCCAAGGTTGCATACTAATTTCTCCATTTGGCTATAGTTGCAGTAATTCCCAGTAGGAAATAATTCTGAGTGTTTGACTATCTGTACTTTCTTAAACTCAGAAATCAAACATAATTCTTCTTAACCCCTGGGCTTCTTCCCAGTTATCTTCTATTTTTGGTGCCTGTGTGAATGTGTGCGTGCATGTACTTTAATTCCGACCTGTATCTGTCACATTTGAAGAAGGAAGACACTCGGGGCTAACAATGCTATGAGAGGTTATTACTTGGAAGAACAATTAGCTACTACATGGGGCACTCAACACCCCCTCCCCATACCAGGTGGTTTTTATTATTTTGATGCATTTTCTGGGACCCAGGGTCTTATTATTTTCAGGTGTAACAGGCTCAGAACTATATGTTCAGCACATGGAAGAAAGTTCATCCCACAGGGATGATTTCCCATGGTCTGAACTCATGAGACTGTTGTGTAAGATCACAATGGCATTTTAGTCATTTGGAAGATGAGTACAGCCTCAGTGCAATTGGAAATCTCAGACTCACCTTATACTGGGCATTCTTTCCCTTTACACCAATCTTCATGGGCCAGCCAACTGCAATCTGACTGTTGCTGGTGAGCAATATGCCTGAATATTCAAAAAACTTCTAGTTAAAACAGTCCGCCTCCCTCACACTGTGCCTACCTGTGCTCCTATGAGAGTATTTTTTTACGTTGTATGATCCATTCTGATCAGCAGCATCTTCTTTCTTCTGCTGTGTTAATAATGTCTATCTGTCTTCTGAAAGGATTTTTTTCTATGTTAGGGCATTTCATCCTTCTCTTCCAAGTTTCAGACACACCTTGCTCTGGCTCTCTGACTGACAGTTGTACTGTTTTGAGTGAAATGATAAGACTATTGTTTGCTTCTCAGATTTATGTTGACTCTGACCATAGCTAATTATTTCCACTGTGTTATAATCATTCATTCCCCCAAATCATCTCATCTTCTGTGGCTCAGGGTTATGACAATTTCACCTGCTTTTCTAATGTCTTCCTCTTCTCATTTCCCTAATTCTTCATTGACTGCCCTTCATCTTCCTTTTCTCCAGGTCTACACTCTATTGAAGCTATTTGTGAAACCCCACATTCTTTAGTTGTTTTTTTTCCTTCAATGGGATAATCCTTGCTTTCTAATCATTTTTAACTTTTGTCTCTTTGGTCTACACTTTGTATCACATTCACCATTCTACCTTCATTTTCCTCATCTCCAGTTGCTTCTGATCATGCACTTTGTTGGTGTCACTTCCATGACATCGTTTTTCTTTTTTGATATTAATTTATACTTGCCCTTTTAGCCAGCAAAGTCCATTCATTTTCAAAGTCCATATACTGAGTGTTCTTGATCAGACATTGCAGGTGATTTGGAGCTTTGGATGCCTTTGACTGGGATGCAGTTAAAACATCAGCCATTTTCTTGAGATTAATAAAACTATCATAATAACCTGAGTGGGAGAGCATATTCACCAATTATACATCTGATAAGGAGTTAATATCCAAAATTTATAAAGAACTCATACAACTCGACACCAGAATACCAAACAACCTGACTAAAAAATGGGCAAAGGACCTGAACAGCACTTTTCCAAAGAGGGCATAATAGATGACCAGTAGACACATGAAAAAATGCTGAATGTCACTAATTGTCAGAAAGATGAGAATTAAACCACAGTGGGATCTCACTTCACACCCGTCAGAATGCCTGCCATCAATAAATCAACAAACACCAACTTTGGCAAGGATGTGGAGAAAAGGGAACTGTTGTGCACTGTTGGTGGGAATGCAGATTGGTGCAGCCACGATGGAAAAAAGTATGGAGTTACCTAAAAAAATTAAAAATGGAACTGCCTTATAACCCAACAATTCCACTTCTGGAACGTTATCCAAAGAAATCTAAAACACTAATTTGAAAGAATATATGCATACCTGTGTTCATTGCAGTGTTATTTATAATAGCCATGATTTGGAAGCAGCCCAAGTGTCCAAGTAGTTAAAAAAGCTTTGGTACTTTTACACAGTGGAATGCTACTCAGCTGATTTAAAAAAAAAAAAAAAAAAGGAAATCATACCTTTTGTGACAGCATGGATCAACCTGGAGAGTATTATGCTAAGTGAAATAAGCCAGCCAGAAAAAGACAAGTGCCATGTGATTTCACTTATATGTGGAATCTAATGAACAAAGTAAACTAACAAAACAAAATAGCAACACTCATAGATACATAGAAGGGACTGCCAGATGTCCAAGGGGAGGAAGGTTGGGTGAAAAAGGTGAAGGAAATAAGCAAAATAAAATAAAACAACTCATAGACAGAGATAACAGAAAGGTGATTACCAGAGGGAAAGGGGTGGTGGTGATAGTAGAGGGTAAAGGGAGGATAAATGGTGATGAAAAGAGACTTAACTTGGGGTGGTGAACACACAATACAATGTTCAGATGATGTGTTACAGAATTGTACACATGAAACTTATATAATTTTATTAGCTAGTGTCAACCTAATAAATTAAATAAATAAAAAAACAACAAAAACCAGTAATGAAAATAATGAAGAGTTCTTTTAAAGGACATTTTATTCCTCATCAAAATGCCTACTAGTCAGACCTTTGGAAGTGATGTGTGTAGGGCTATGAGCTTGCCTGGCAGCGAACTTCTTTCATTATTTTATCACAGTCTTGTTAGCACAGCCACAGTTCCCTTCCCCATTTCAGGGAATCTGCTGTGACCCAGATTGATGATCTCTGGCCTTCTAAAGTTGTATTTTCTGAAATTCCCTCTTTGTGCACACACAGGTGGGTCTTATTGGTGGCAGTCTTTCCTTTTTCTTATCCAGCTCTGATGAAATTCAGGTACTTCACTTAACATGCATTTATCTAATTTAATGATTTTAATTATTATCTGAGGAGTAAGTTCTCTTTTCATGCCCAGTTTACAGATGAGGAAAATAAACTTGCTCAGGGTCACACTGCCAGCAGTGGGCACCTTAAACCTTAGCTGTTTGACTTCAGCTCTCACTTTTTTAGCCACTTTTTATTACGACTTTCCTCTTTGTTGTCCATATCCATATCCTGTCCCCCACGTTGATTCAACCAGCCCATTCCACACAGATAGGTTGGCGTACACTTTACTCAGGGGTGAGGACTTCAAGGTACAAATATATACTGCATTGGTTAACAGTCAACATTTGGGCTTAGCCAGGTTTTCAAAGTTTTATAGATGGGCATTCTCCAGCCAGGATTCTTGAATTTATTGTTTTAAAAATTAATCATCTACTCCTTGCTCATAATAGGCTAACTTCCCTGTAGCCCATTCCTCCTCCTCCCCCCATCCACCCTAGATATGACCTATACAGTGAAGTTCTTTTCTGCTGGAGGCCTGGCCTTTCTCTTTCCAGTCAGCCTAAGTCACAGGACCGTCATCAGGACCATCATCCCACGATGATTCCTGGGAGGGAGAGTCTTCCCCTTGTCCAAGATAATCACCCTAATCATCTTTGTGGTCATAACCTACAACCCCTTTTAGGAAAGAGTGTCACCTGACCTCTGGCCTCCAGAAAATCCTGTTCCCATTTTCCATACTCAAAATGCATTCTGCTCTCTCTTTTAACAAATGCTGACTATGCTGAACTATTTCTGTCTTAAGCATTTCCAAACCCACAGGTAAAGTTCACACTTGTCTCAGTTAACCCGCAACAGGAAGGGAGTATAAATTCTTTTATAGCTCCTTTTACAGATGTACCAGCCTTTGTCAGGGGAATTGGTCTCTGAGGACAGGTTGCCACGGCTCTGTTTTACTGGAGCAGTGCCCTGTGGTACTGTTGTAATTAACGATTTGTCTAAGTTCCGTGAAAAACTCCGGCGCACTGCCATGTGATAAATCAGCAGTTCAGCTTTACTCCAGGCAAAATTTGGCATATGAGCTCCACATCATCCCAGTTCCCCTCTAAGTGATGCATTTGGATCAGCTGTCACTGCAGCATGCTTAATAGAAGCAGGAGAAATAAAAATGAAGCAATGGGACAAGGTGACCAAGCATCCTGACAGGCAAGCAGTCTCAAGTTATGTCCTCACATGACATATAAGAACTGCCTCTACAGACGAGACCTCCTAGGGGATCTGTTCTGAAAGGTAAATGGAAAATTAGGTAGCTAGACCACAACAGATGGTCAAGAAAGCAAATGATTAATTTGAAGAAAGCTTCAAAATTGAGGAACACCAGGGGAATAAAGTGAACAGTGCCAACAGTCAATTAGAGAAGTTGGGTGGGAATAGTTTGCTGTGAGACTCAAGTCTCAGTGGTAAAAGTACGGATTTTTTTGCTATGCATGTTTTTACTCATCTTGGTAGAGCACATAAAGTTGACATTCAACTATCTGACTGTAATATGAAGCAACAGTTACCTCTTTCCTAAATATTGGTAATTGGGTGTTTTTCTCATATTTCAAAATAATATTTTTTCAGTTACTGCTCTGTCAGTGGCAAATTCAGATTGCTAAGACAGTGAGAGGCTATCTCCAGTGCGGTTAAGGTTAGGTTGGACCTGCCTATTTCATAACCAGAAAGCATAATGCCTTTTTGATTGGATGGACTTTAGCCCTTATGTCATCTGTGGTCATGCAGGTCTTTTTTCTTTCTTTCTTTTTTTCTTTTTTTTTTGGCTTGCACTTGGCCTTAAGAGCAGACTGGCAGGTAAATTTATTTAATTTCCCCAATTTGAAGATATTTTTAAAAATTTGATGACCAGATTACCACTGACATGCATTGTGAGAGTTTGGGGATAGAGTGTCTGGTGTGTCCTGTGAAAGACGTAACCTTCACTGTCTAACCCAAAGTATGGCACTTTCTGGGGTTCAAGAAAGATACATGAATAAAAAAAGAGTGGATGGAACCGCCTTCCCATCACAGAACTGAGCTATGTTCTTTGCCAGTTACACCTGATTAGCTATTGGGGCATTTTTCAAATGATTCTGGCTCAAGAAAGTCATCAATCAACCTCCTCCAGGTTCCTAGGGTCATTGCTAGGACCTGCATGGTATTTTATAAAAGCAGAGGAACGAATGGAAGAGCTGATGAGTTTCCAGCATCTAGGTTTGTGGCCAAATAAATAACAACAAAAACCAAAAACAACAACTCCAAGTTTTCTGTTTTTGCATCAGTGCTATATGACAGTAAAAGTGAAAAATGGCTCAGTAAACTCAGAAGGAGGTAAAAAAGAAAAGCAAATAACCTGCCCACCTAGTCCCTAAAGCAGCCACATTCACTCTAACTACACATACTTTTTTGACTCCTCTAAGGTATTTTCAATGGGAAACTACCTTGATATTGCAGTAAATGCTTTCAGATGATTGAAGTTGCTTTAATTTTTAAAGCAGGCCAATTCTCAGTCAATTTTCATGGTTGGTGATGCTACCATTTCCTTTCTATGAACCGGTATGAAGCTGTGATTGTTGCTCACGGTATCAGAAATTTCACTTGCAGAGCCAGCCTCTTTACAAGATACAAACCAAGTTGCCCCAAGGCCTTAAGACAAATTTATTCAACAATACAACGTTAGAGATTTTGAGGGACACACACACAAAAATAAAGTAAGGTATAAAAGGCCTCGCCTTAAGGAGAAGGAAAGTTGGAAGACAGTTTTACAAAACCACAAGATAGCAATATGTTATGGAATGAGTCAGGCTCCAACTCTGATAGACCAACCCAGATTCAAGTTCAGACCTACATGCGTGCCACTTGTCAGTGGAATCAACTTTTGATCTTCTGTTTTCTTTTTTTATATAGTTTTATAGTTGTGACTTTCATTTTTAGCTCTTTAATGTGATTGAGTTTTTGTTTTTTAATTGCAGCTTATATTCAATATTATTTTGTCTTAGTTTCAGGTGTACAGCACAGTGGTTAGACAATTATATACTTTATAAAGTGTCTGACCCCCATATTTCCAGTACCCACCTGGCACTGTACATAGTTATTACAATACTGGAGCCCAGTGCACGAAATTTGTGCAAGGGGCTCGGCCCTCACAGCCCCGACCAGCCCTCAGAGTCCCTCACAGCCCCAGCTTCGTCCAGAACATCATCCATATGGTCATCCAGGAGGATGTCTGGATGGTTGTTCTGCTATTTTGTCTAATTAGCATATTAGCTCTTTATTATCTCTATGATGTTCAGTCTTCTGTTTTGTTATCTATAAAATGAGAATAATATTACCTACTCTCAAGGTTGTTATGTGAATGGAATGATTTGTGACAGAATGAAAATAATTTTGTGTGTTATGAGAAGTACTGTTTTAATCCCTTTCTGTAATTCTAAAGAGAACAAATTCAGCTTCTATTGGATGGGCCAAAAGATGAGGATAAAGAATTAAAACTGAGAGAGTTAGATTGCTTATGGAAGAAAAGGGAAAGCTAGAAGGTGACCCTGTGGGAGGTAGAGGCGGGGAGAAAAGGGAGTTATGACTAGATAACTTAGAATCACATTGGGAAGAGTTTTTAAAAAATCTCATATTCACCCAAGGATATGTTTTTACTGATTTTTAGAGAGAGGAAGGGAGAGAGAAAGAAAAATTGATATGAGAGAGAAACATTGATTGGTTGCCTCCCATAAGTGCTCTACCAGGGATCAAACCCATAACCTAGGTAGGTATGTCCATGACCTGGAATCAAACCCATGGCCTTTTAATGAATGGGATGACGCTCCAACCAACTGAGCTACCTGGCCAGGGCAAGAAGAGCTTTGAAAGACAAATAAAGAGATTGTACTTGAGGTAGTGAGCCATCAGGAGCTCTAGTAAGGTTTTGAGAAAGAATAATCATGGAGATTTTGTCTAAAGAATTGATTCTTCATGTTATGAAATGTGATAATGAAGCAGTCCTGGAAAGAGCAGAAACTTTTTTAAAAAAAATTCTATGAGTATATTAAGAGTCAGGAACTGTCCTAGACAGTGGGGATGCAGCATGAAAAAAATTGACCATTCTCCCTGTCCTCATGGTGCTTCCCTTCTTAGTGGGACAATCAGACAATGGTCAAGATAAATAAGTAAAATACATTGCATGGCAGGTAATGATAAATACTAAGGAGCACAATAAAGCAGAAGAAGCAGACAGGAAGTGCCAGCATTAGTGGTGAGGGTGAGATTCAATTTTGTATAAAGTGGGGATGTTTGAGAAAAGACTAGAAGGAAATTAGGAGAACAAACACATTAACAGCAAATACATTAATAACCTTGTGAGAGGAGGCCCCTTGGATGCTTGGAAAAGTGTCTAGTGAAGAGAAATGGAGGGCGTGGAATGAGAACAGAGAGGCCCAGAAGCAGCTGGGCTCCATTATGACATACATACCTTTCTCTAGCCTGCGTTACTTTTCTTCACAGAATTTACATTACCTGATATTATATTACATATCTGTCTTTTTTATTGAGTTCATATCTTTTTTCCCCCCTCACTAGAAAATAAGTTCCAGTACTTTGTCTCTTCACTGTAACAGTGTCTGACCCAGACTGGGGATCAATTTTATTGAAAAAATTAACAACTGAAAGGGAGGAGCCTAGAACACAGTGTTAACTACGGAAGAGTGAAAACAGAAAGCGTCTTTGCGTTTGACAGGAAGGCATTTACTGGTCTGGGAGCCTTCATGGGTCCTCGATGATGATAAATGCTTGGGGTAGAGGGTTGAGGGACAAAGAAACAGTAGGAAAGAAACCAGATAAAGTAAAACCAATCAGTCCTTACGTTTCCTTAACATCAGTTGAATCAGCTAAGGGTTACACAGCTGACTGTGGTGTGTTCTCCCCGCCCCCCCCCCCCAAATTCATTTTATGATGTATTTGTCCTGTTAAACAGATTCTTCACAAAATGGAGTTTTGGGTATGATACTAATCCATTGCATCCCTTGGGGACTGACAAATTCTACTCTGCTCATTGTTAGTGTAATTTTAGTTAAGATATTGAAAGCCCCATGTTCAGACTTAACTATAATATCATTTACTGTGTGGGAGGTGTTACCTATTTCATGACTGAGTAAAATCTTAGGAAAACAATATCCCTAAACTGCAGAGGTAAGCGTACAGACTGCAGACATTTCTGTAATTGAGTAATATATGTGAAAGAGCTTTGCAAATACCAAAGTACACAGTGTTAATGAAGACAGCTAACTGCCTGTCTTCTTGGCTCAGCTTGAAGACATTCAGATCTTCAAAGCCACAAGTACATTGTCATAGAAGGGAGCATCCAGGAACTCGGAGATTTACATAGTGTTATATAAAAGAAAATACTGTAGGCTGGGAATTATTCATCCAAAATATTTTAAACATTTCTATGGCAAAGAATAAAGAAAATACTAGAAAAGAAAAGATGGAAATCACCCTTGTGACAGAGATGGTATATGTAACATTTTGGGGAAAAAGGGACATATCTGATCTTCATGAAATCAGCCTTCAAGAGGCAAAGCTCAAAGCAGAGGACTAAACAATGAAATGCAAAAATAATTAACTGTGTTAATAGCACCAGCAAGAGAAGTTCCTAGCTGGAAGTGCTGTCATTTTTATTAATTTTAGCCACTTCCATCTTGCCTGTTTTTCATCATAAGAAAGATTTTCATTAAAGAAAATGGAACACATCCTAAGCAGGATCATCATGGATGATAACAAACTTAAGGCATTATATTGTTCCTCTTGTAAGCTTATCTTGTGGTTGCTGCTGTTGTGGGAAATAGTTCATGTGGCTTATAAACTAGTCAAAACATATTTAGTTCAAAGTGAGAAACACTTAACAAAGTATATAGGTTTTCCTTAAATATCAGCACATCAAAAGAAACCTTTAAATTTTATGACACATCAGAAATAAGTAAGATACATTTTAAGGCCATTTTGCAAAATGAACTTTAAAAAATATATACACTTTATTTACTTCCCAGAGCATGAGTATAAGTACAGGATAAGTACAAAAATATTTTAAACAGACAAAAGTAGCTTAGCGTCAGTTTTATTTATTTTCCTCTGCCTACAAGGCTTTCCTTGCCCTGGATTTGGGTAAACTAAAAAGCGGTGATGCTGGACAGCCTCGTGGTTCTGTCATTGCTAGGCTGCATGTGTGCCCATTTCACCTGCTTTCTGACGGAGCACAGTTTCCAGAATGCCATGTAAAACATACGCATGCGTTTCCTGGGAAGGGAGAGAAGGCGGGTTGAGAGCTCCCCCTCCCACATTTGTTCTGCATGGAGGAGAGGCATGAAATAGTAACGCATCCACATTGGGCAAGCTCAGAAAACCAACAGCTCCACCCTCCACCAGGCGATGGAAGTGGGGAGCATGGTTGTGTCTTAGTGGGTATTCAGGTGTCTTCAGGTCAAGCAGCAGATGGGAGCTTTGCCTTACCTCTGCCTTTGCCATTTTCCTTTTCTACTGCCTGTTCCCCCCTTCTCACAGATTCACAAAATGCATAATGCAGGGAGCATTCTAGGTCTGTTTTCCTAAAAGACATAAACTTGTTGAATGGGTCATAGAGGATTCCCAAAGTGATGACCTGGCTTCTATATGCCGCCTCCCCACCCCCAGCTCTCCCACTCCCGCTGTGCCCCCGACCCCCAGCATCGCACATACACATCTGCTCACTCCAGTGCCACCAACACTCCTGGCCCTTGCATTTAACACATTAAGGCTTTATAACCCCTTTTAGACAGATCTCCTGGGATTCTGTCAAAAGGCGAGGTGTCTCTTCACTCACCATCCCCATCTCCATCTTCTTCCCCATCATGCTTTGGGGCCTCAGACCCCAGGCTCAAACCTCCCCAGTGTTTTCATTGAGCTGCTGTTGAGCTAATACTCTATGATTGCTTTTTACCAACCAATGAGAGGTGTGATGAGCCTCTTCTAAATAGCAGAGGCTCCTTCGTTGCTCCTGGTGAATCACCTACTTGGCTCATTTGTTGGAGTCATTATTACATCTATGCAAGATAATAAGTTTTTTAAAATATCTATGCAAACTGGTAGAATGTAAACATCCCTTTAAAGAAATGGTAGAAGTAAATATGACAGTTATAATGCACTCATCCTGGTGATATAGGCCAAAATAACTGTCTACAACACGTGTGATTGTCACCCTTCATAACATACACGTAAAACTGTACTTGGGGCAGTGCTGTGGTCTCTCCTTTGATGTGGGCACTGATGTTCAAGGTTGTTTTTGCACCCAATGCTACATCCTATGTTTTTGTACAGCTTTAAATAAAGAGCTTGTTTTTCAGATTTTAGATGAAAGCGACAATGTTTTCTTGAAACATGAACAAAAGGAAGGTCCTCTTATGAAAAAAGGTAAAAAATAGAATTCACTTTATATGTATTAGCTATAATGTTTAAGTTGTTTTCAGTACGACTGTGTGACATAACTTCTATGGGACATAGGCTACAACTTTGGAAGCAGTTTGGGTATAAAAAAATTAAATTTGTCATTTCAGAAGCGGGAGGAGGGGTGGGTAAACAGCCATCAACCGCATGTGTTTTGAAGGGGCAGGGAGACCGCCTGCCTGAGAATCATGACCCCAGCACTGCCACGCTGACTGAAACACCCAGCACTAGACTTACGTTATCCTTCTCATTGAATTGCGTTTCATAATTTGCTAAGAATTGGTGTCAGGTCTGTAATGTTCAGAATCTGTTTTGAAAATTATAGTGGCATTCTTCTATTTTCAATCATTAAATCCTTTTCCTGCTTATCATGGTTCCTGAGATCAACAAGAGTGATCCCATTTTTTAGTTCCTTCATGTCCTTGGGGTCTAATTTGTCTCAGGTGAGAGATGTGAACTTCCTTTTAAACATAAAGTTGCCATTTTATGTTATTCAATTTAAAGGCAGTTTCCCTGGAGAGAGAAGCTGGGAACAAGCTGGACTCAGAAAATCTTATTTTCTTAGTGTCCATTAATTCTTTTACTATGTATTCTCTCTTTTACTTTAATATTATACCGTTGGGCCTAAGCAGTAAGTACATTATTTTCATTGTCATCTTACTAGTGTCTCATTAGCAAGTCTCAGCTCATCTTGGCTTCATTATTCACAATCATTTTTGTGTTGATCCATGCCATCATTTTGTGTCCATATTTGGTTGTAAGCTCTCCCTTCATACTTTGTCGCTTAGGTAACCTAATCACCCATTCCTTCTCATCTTTATATTTGAACTCATTAGTGAGGTCGCTAAAAAATCACACTTTTCCTTTTCTATCTTAAATAGAATAATTTGATATTCACAACCAGGATTTGTTTTGTAAGGAACTCTAAATTTTAAAGCCAACATTTTACAGAAGTTTTAAACTATTAACAGACCTTCAAGTATGTGCCTGTTGGGTTTCCCAAGTGTAATGGAAAAATTGTTACTACAATTTTGACCCTAAGATTAATATTTAATTTCCAACAATCACCCTGGCTTTAGAAGAAACAAATTGTGAAATATTTTCAAATGACTGTAATTATGGGTTAGTGTGGATTTAAAAACTTCACTTTATATGCAAGTCTGTGAGCAAAACCCATAGCACCTCCAGTGCTCTCTTATGTTTCCTTAAAGGAGTCAGCAGAGCCTCAGCCATTTACCCACCGTCTAAACTTTCCTTGTTCTGTCCTGTTCCTCATGGCCTTGGATGGTCCTAAACTTATTGCTAAGGGTTTATTTGGTAACAAGCTACTTGGACAGATATCACAAAAAATCTAGAGATAGGTGGAAGGACACATTGATTTATTTCTTGTACTGTCCCCAAAAACTCTTGACACCAATCTAAGGGGATTGAAGCATTTCTGTTTCTCTGTGGACTGTAAACAAGCCACTGACTTCTCTGAACCTGCAGTTCTGAGGTTCTCTGAGTGAGATGAGCGACTAGGTAACTCTAGGTCTCTTCCTGATTTACAGTTACATTCTCTACCGAGACACATTTCTGATTGGGATCTGTCAGGATATCTTTGAGTCTGAATCCAAAATGGAACAGAGAAGGATGCTGACGGGAAGACAGGTGGTTGTCAGGGCAGAGGTTGGTGAGAACAGGGAATCTGAACAGCCCCAGTCAGGTCACCCCATGCACAGCAATAGCAGACAGTGAGCATCAATACAAAGAAATCATGGAAAAACAAGTTAGAGAGGCCCTTGGGTTATTACATATGCGCTATACACTTAGTTAAAAATGTTATCATGTACTGCCTTGAGAACATATTGGTGCAGTTTTACAAAAGGATGTTTGAATACAAAGCCAAATTGTATACAGGTAGTTAATGAACTGATAGCACTTCTTCCAGTTTATTATACATTAATTAAAAAGTGACTGACTTCATTTTGTTTATGTCCTTTTGAAGAAAAACAGGAGCTGTGCAGTGACATTGCAGAAATAAAGAGAAACTCTTCATTACCTAACTGGAAAAGGTGAGTGTACTGCAATTATACATTATCCTCATGAGGGAAATTACACTAAGTAACTATCAATGTTTAAACACAAAAAGAAAGAAAATAATAGTAGCAAGCAAAAGCAATTAAGAATGGAACCAAATTTTACAAAGGAGACAAGAAAGAATAGAATGCACTAAATTTCTTACTTTCCCCCCAAACCTTTTCATGTTCTTTTGTGAGGACTGGGAATAATAAAATGAAACAGGCTTACCTTCCTTCTCACAGCAGACAACTAATTCAAATTACGGTAATGTGGTCCAGGAATGGAAAATGTTGCATATATAAAGTATAACTATGAAATCATGAACTGATTTTTTGTATGGTTCATTATCTAATTGTCATACATGTATGCAGTTATAATAATCATTGCATGCTAGGGTTTTCTTGACATGAGACTTTTCAAATAAAATATTTTGGATACCTAATAGAATGAAGAGAATGTTTTCCAGGAAGCAAACTCTTTTTTTAATTATTATTGCTTAAAATATTACAAAGAGTAGTACATATGTCTTTTTTTTTCCCCTTTGACCTTCCTCTGGCCTCTCCTACCCCCCAGTGTTTTGTGTTCACTGGTTATGCTTGCTTATATGCATGCATAAAAGTCCTTTGGTTGATCTCTCAGGAGGCAAACTCTTACCCTCACTCTACTACAAACCTATCTATAAGCTGCTTTTCAGACATTCAGACCTGGTGTCTCTGAATCCAACCCCCATCCCCCGCTGTTTTTGCATAGGAACTCCTTGAATAAAGTGTAAGAAAAGACAGCAGAGCTTTTATGTTCCATGCTTACTAAACAGTAGTCATGCTAACACTCACATCCCATCACTTCCCTTTTCTACTCAAAAACCTTTCACAGCCCTGTCACTGTGAAGATAAATGTTCAAATCCTGAGCCTGGCACAGGTCCCCTTCACTCCTGGCCCTCTCTCTTTAGCCCTAACTTTGCTTCCCAGGTTTCTGAATTGTTTATAATTCTGTTTTATCACATACCTCCTTTTTTTTTTGTCCACACTACTTCCTTTGTTTGAATGTCCTCTGAAATGTGTACACTGGTCAAGTTTCATTCAACTCTCAGTTTGAGTGTCTCTCCTTTGGGATTCCCCTGACCACAAAGGTATTCACAGAACCTCTGTCGCAATGATGATATTACATCATTCAGCTTCAATAATTATTAGTAGAGGCCTAGTGCACAACATTCATGCACTGTGGGGCGGGAAGGGTTCCTCACCCTGGCCTGTGTCCTCTCACAGTCCAGGACCCCAGGGGGGTCCTTAGCGCTACTGTGGAGGCGGGAAAGGCTCCCACCACTGCTGCTCCACTTAGCAGCCGTGAGCCCAGCTTCTGGCTGAGCGGTGGTGCTCCCTCTGTGGGAGTGTAGACCACCAGGGGACAGCTCCTGCATTGAGCATCTGCCCCCTGGTGGTTAGTGCATGTCATAGTGACCAGTTGTTCTGCCATTTGGTTGATTTGCATATTAGCCTTTTATTAAAAAGGATGGTCTGACCCACAGTGGTGAGCAGTGCTTCCCAGTCAAGTGGCATTGTCTGTCTGAATGTATGTCTTCCATTGTGTATGGCCTTTATTAAGGATGGGCCATGTCTTTTCTTCTGCATAACTCCCAGCCTCTGAGAGGCATTCCCTGACCACTCCATCTACAATGGGCCACCCCACTTCTGACAAGGCACATTGTCAAACCATATCATCCTGTTCTATTTTTTCTAGAGCACTTATTTCTATTTTTTAAATATCTATCTCATTGTTATTGTTTCTTTCAATGTTTTATGTTCTAACTTGCTTATTTTCTATATATTTTTCACTCAAAGATAACTCACTGCATGAGAACAGAGGCTGTCTTGTCCACCTGTGTGTCCTTAGAGTCCTGGATAGCTCCTGACTAAAAGTGGGCATTCTGTAATATTTGAGTGACGAAATGATGTTATTCCCTCCCACACCCAGTGTTGTGAGGCCATTTATGGATAATGCTTTAACCTAGAGTTATTTATTAAGATTTAAGTTAAAATTTAAAATCAATCCAAAAAAACCACCACATTTTGTGTGGGTTGTTTCATAACTGGAGGCATTGAGACAGATTATTTGTATTTCTTGTTTAATCTTCAGCACAGCTCTGTGAGGCAGGCACTGTTGTTATTTGGCCAAAGAAGAAACAGAGACTTAGAGAGGAATCCCTGTGCACTGGGATAGTGCATTTTACCCTCCACCCCTACCACCAGCATAAATCTCCAGCATGACAAAAATGATAAAAAAAATTTAAGGATTTCTCTTTATTAAAATTTCAGCATAAAGGAAGTTATGGTTAATGGGCATTCAGACATTGTACAAGTATTTTTAACAGACAATTAAGCATTATAATGTTCTTTATCTTAAATGACATGTAGCTGAAGTTAGTATATTTAATGTCGAAAAAAGGTTGGCAGTAGAAGCATATTTCATTTGGTATGAACTATTATTCAATTGTTAAAAGGCCCATACAGTATCCTATCTAATAATCCTATATAATAAAAGGGTAATATACAAATTGACCCTAACAGCAGAATGACCAGAACGACCACTTAACCAGTCACTGTGAGGGGCACTGACCATCTCTTGGTCTCTTCCCCCAGCTGGCAGGCTCCAATTGCCCAATGGCAAAAGGGGAATCGGGGTGGGTGGCAGGGGATGTGGGCAACACCAGGCCAAGGCCCCTGCCCCACCAGTTGCCCCACACATAAAGGGCGACCTGAAGCAGGGGCGAGGCCAGCAAGCAGGCGGGAAGGCCAACCTCTCGGTCCCTTCCCCTGGTTGTCAGGGTCCAATTGTTCAATGGCGAATGGGGAACCAGGGGTGGGTGGTGCTGGGTGGTGAGGCCAGCTTCAGGCAACTGGGGAAGATGACCCTGATCACAGGCCAGGCCTAGGGACCATACCCGTGCATGAATTTCGTGTGCCAGGCCTCTAGTAAAAATATACAGATATAGAACTCTTTAATTTATATCATCTCAATTGTGAAAAGGTCACAGTAATCTATTAATTGACAAACATAACCCTACATAATTTGTTCCACAACTGCCCACCATGCTTTGTTTCCTGTATTGCACAACCTTTGACTTTTCTTGTTCCCACCACACTGAAAGCTTTGGGTTTTATTAACATTCAGTACCACTTTATGCATCCTCATTGTGTGTATTCTCCATGCTGCAGCCAGTTATGCATTTAAAACACATCAGATCACCTTACACTTATGCAAGAAATCCCTCAATGGTATGCCTGCTCTGCTTGGAATAAACTCCAGCTCCCACTCCATGGCAATGCTGTCCTCACTCCCTCTCTCCCTCTTCCCCTGCACTCCACCTCAGCACCTCTGGCCTCCTCATTCCCCTTTGACTAGCCCTACCTTGTTTCTATCCCAGAGTCATTACACTTCACCTGGAACATTCTCCTTCCTCTAGATTTGACTTAAGTTTTCTTTCAAATGACTTTGCCCCTGTTTTGTTTTCTTTCTGTATGTACCTCCCCCACCCCTAGGCTAAACTAGAACTTTAGTTTAAAAGCCTCTTTCATTAAATAAGAGACAAATGGTATATGACTACTGTTAATAAATCACCACCAATTTTATTTAACTGTGACCACCCCCAAACCTTGGAACAAGATTTTCAGGAATAAATAGTACTATAATTCTTCTACTTGGGAATTGATTTTATATACCTATATAAATGAGTCAGCATCACACATATGTCCTTTTATTTGGTGTGTATTTACATTTTATTTGTCGGATATTGAGGTTTCTGAGGTTATTAGTATCTAATGTGATTCCTACTTTGAAATGATAAATCTCGGCTGTTTTTGCCCAGCATCCCAGTGGAAGACTTAGGTCCAGGTTCTGGACACAGAACCAGAGTTGCTGTGAGTAGTGGCTGTGAAGTTGGTTCTTTGTTGACAAAGTCTTCTCAGAGCCCATCTGTCAAGGAAACAGTAAGAAAACTGGCATCTAATTTACGGTAAAGATATTTACTAACATATTTCCACATGCTTTGTCAAAATTTCTTAGACGTGACAACTCCTGATTTTTTTTTCTTATTAAGTGGTAATAATGGGAACATTTAGTCAAATGACTTTAAGATTTGTCTCCTAACTACACTGACTTAGCTAGATCATGGGTTAAATGTCCCTTGAAGTAGAACTACAGTTGCTAAATGCCTGTTGTTACATGGTCCAGCAATATGGTGGACATCAGTCCTCTCTTGAATACAATGAATAATTCTTACTGAGCTGGCCTTACTGAAATAATTTCCCTTCCTTCCTTCTTTCCATCATTCCTTCCTTCCTTCTTTCTTCCCTCCTTCCCTCCCTCCCTCCCTCCCTTCCTTCCTTCCTTCCTTCCTTCCTTCCTTCCTTCCTTCCTTCCTTCCTTCCTTCCTTCCTTCCTTATTTTTATTATTAATATTCTTCATGATATTTGTATGACCCTCTAAAAAGTGTCTCTTTTTTTAGCTTTAGATAGTAAACTTCCTGAGGGAAATAGTTTTACTTTTTGGTTCGGTCTAGAGTGTGAAATTTGTCCCCATGGTTATTGAAGAACTTAGATGTTTAGATCTCAATTCTCAAAGGATGGAGAGACAGAGTAGGTAAAGCCCAGGTTTCAGTTTTTCCAAATAGAGACGCATGATAGGAGGGGGCTTTACAATCAAACCAAGTTAGTATACAGAAAAATGCTCTAAATAGGTGTAATGTGAGAGGGTGGGGGGCAGGGACAGTAGCACCCTACATCAGTGCAGCCAGTTGGTTTGGTTGGGGTTTGCAGACTATGACAAGATTGTGTGGTAAGAGGCTTTCGGCCAAGGAGGCCACACAACATGCCTTAGCTGGAAGATTGTTCTTCCTTTGGACAGTTAACTTTGACTTTCGGATGAGTGACCGATAGAATATTCCTGGAGAAAAGACTTAGCAAGAAATAGAAGCAGATAGGAAGAAAAAGAAAGGTAGAGGTTGGTTATATATAAAGGACAGGAACTCTGTCCTGCAGTTGTCCTGCAAATTTATGGAAACTTCTGTGGCAGCATCCAGGGCTGTGGAGCTGTGCTTATATGGGTATGAAGTCCCCATCTACTGTCCTTTAGCAGTACATTCCCAACATCTATCCTGCTTTAGGAGAAAGAAGGAAGCACTCTTGCTTCTGTGTAGGTGGATCTACCTAGGACTTTGCATCAAGACATTTTTATTAGTGATATTAGGGATCCCGAGACAAGCTGTTAACCAAGAAATGAAGCTAGTGTGCCACATTTCTGAGTACTAAGTTCTGGCCACCAAATTCACCATAGTGACTGGGTTGGCAAGCTTACACCAGCCTGAGAAAGAGGCAGGATCAGGCCAGACCTCAGTGTTGGACAGATATTTAGAGGTTGAAAAAGACCACTTCTCCAATGATCTAGCTGGATGTCAGTCTTAAATGGCCCAGCCTATAGCATAGTCCCTGAAGAATAGGAATCTCCAACCAGTTTCTTACCTTCTGTCCCTATTTGATCAGAAGTAATATGTAAATTCTCAGCATTGAATTGGGTAGCCATATATTTGAATCCTGGTGTTTTAATTAATAGTTCTAACATTCAGGTATGTCCATTGGTCACTGAGACTTTGTAGTATGCAATAAATAACATGTATGAGTCTTTGTATATGTAAATAAATATGTGTATATTAAAGTATGGATGTGACCACATGACCAATGATTGTGACAGGCTTTTTGATCATTAATAGCTATAATTTTTGAACCATTACAATATTCACCCAATTGCTTTGTATATGTTTGCTTTTTATTTCCACAAACTTACAAGATTGGTATTACTTTTAACTTTTAACTTTTTTATGGATAAGGAAACTGAAGCTTAGGAAAACTGAGTAACACACTCAACGTCGCAAAGAAAATTGTACAGCTACTAAAGACAAGGCTGGGTTCAGCCTTCTGCATCCTGATGTGGAGTATCATGCTCCTCAACATTGTATATATACATACATATGTAGGTATATACACATGTATACATATAAATACACACACATAGGAATATAGACAGATGTATACACATGAAAGTGTGTGTGTATATCCATCCACACTATGAGACCTCAAGAGACCTCTCTGGTTGTGTTGCAGCAGAGTTTATTTTTTGTTTGTTTGTTTGGGTTTTTTTTGTTTTGTTTTATTACATTTATTTGGGTAACTTTGGTTAATAACATTATATAAGTTTTAGAGTACAGGTCATAGTAAAATCTTTTGTATATTACATTGTGTGCTCAACACTCAAAGTCCACTCTCCTTCCATCACCATTTATTTTGGCCCCCTTTACCCTCTTTGTCCTCCCCCTGCTCCCCTTTCCTTCCAGTGACCCAACAAATGAATAATAATTAAAAAAAGAACCCACACCCACCTTTGTGAGAAAAAAAAAAAAAAGAAAAAGAACCCACAAACAAACTCATCTGAAATCTGGTATACATTAGCTTCCTAGGTGTTTTTAAATTTTATTACATAGTTACCACAAAACACCACCAAGTATGGTTTTGTTTGCATTTAACCTTTGAAATACATTTTTATTATAACCTATATCCTTTTGCAGCTTATTTTTCACTCAAAACTGTATTAGTGAGATGTCCATGTAGATACATGCTACTTCAGTTCACTCATTTTCTCCCCCTTAGTTTTGTCCAACAGTTGATAGTGATAAGGAGGTAAACATTCATTTTGATCATTTTTGCCTTTTTTCTTTTCTCCTTTAGTGAAATTGAAAGTACCCTGATGAGTATTTCAGACATTTCTGGGTGAACGAACTGAGTTTGGCAGGAGTTTGCATGCCATGGTTGTTTTTCCTTTTCAGAGCTGAGCTGAAATGTTAATTACTTATTCCAACTGGCAGTCTTACAAAAAATTCTTTGAAAGCTAGGGCTGAAATTGTGGAGATAGCGGGAAATGAGAGCACGTCAACCCACAGTTATACCAAACTAGGTAACCAAAATGGGCAAAGGCAGTATCTCTAAAACTGACC
>PVJC01026337.1:0-24046 GCA_004026665.1 Murina feae
CCTTGGTATCCACTGGGGATCAGCTGCAGGATCTCCATGGATACGAACATCCAGGGTGCTCAATATTCAGACTGGCAAGAATATATAGAGCATTTCTATAAAAGGCTATAGAACAATGCATAGTTGGCACCATGCATCTGGGGATGGAAAACACTGGTTTTCATCTGAGGTCGAATCTGTGGATGTGAAACTCAAATACAGCAGGCTGACTGTATATTTATTTTTAAATATCCTATATAATAAAGAGATAATATGCAAATTGACCATCATGTACTCACACAAGATGGCCACCCCCATGTGGTCAAAGATGGCTGCCACAAGATGGCCAGCTGGGGAGAGCAGTTGTGGGCGATCAGACTAGCAAGGGGAGGGCAGTTGGGGTGACCAGGCCTGCAGGGGAGGGCAGTTGGGGGCAATTAGGTCAGCAGGGGAGCAGTTAGGCATTAATCAGGCTGGCAGGCAGAAACATTTAGGGGCAATCAGGCAGGCAGGCAGGCGAGCAGTTGGGAGTCAGCAGTCCCAGATTGTGAGAGGGATGTCCGGCTGCCGGAGCCTAAACTGTCAGTCACATATCCCCCAAGGGGCCCCAGATTGGAGAGGGTGCAGGGTGGGACAACCTCCCACCACCAGTGCCTGAATTTCGAGCCTCTACTACGCATATAAGTAGACTGGTGCAGTTCAAACTGGTGCTGTGTTCAAGGGCTAATTGTAGTTTAAAATATCAAAAGTACTAACAAGATTTATAAATGAAACAGTAATTATTTATATCACCCTCTCCATTCCTACTACACAAACACTTTCAACGGTGGGGTGTGTTTTTTCTGGACTTTTCCCTTCACTTTTCTGTATCTCTGGTTTTCTGAGTGTAGGCCCTGGAATTTGTTATAAATGCAGATTCTTAGACACCATACCAGATATACAGAACCAGAGAGTCTGGGGGTAAGCTCCAGGAACCTGTGTTCTAACTAACTCTCTAGGTAATTCTGATGCACAACTAGCAACAGTCCTAACTGTTCTAAGAGATGTTTCTACAATGACTTCCTACTAGAGACTATGAAAACGTAACATTCTTACACCCCACTCACCAGCCCCACAATCCTTTGGTCTTATCTTTTCAACAGATTATGAAAATTTGTGGCAAAGCTAATATTCAGTAGTTATTATAATTATGAAAATATTGTCACAACTGAATATAGGTGTATTAAGTATTTTTTCTTGCACAATTTGTTTTCTCAGGACTGAATACTTGCCTTTCGTTGTGAACTACTTTCCCAATTTTCTATCTTTGTTTCCAATTGACCTCTAACCTCACAGATAACCTCAGATCTCTCCTGAGTGGGTCAGCTGTGCCATATACATTTAAAAAATCTGGGGTGGGCTGTGTTTTTCTTCTTGGCAACATCTCTCCTGGAACTATAGCCTCCTCTTCAAATCCACAGGATCTTTCCAGACCTTGGTGGGCAGCTGCCACATTGGATGCTGCCTCCACCTTCCTTCTGTCTCCTGGCTCCCACGTCATCTCCTTCCTTAAATAATTAACTAGTTCTGATGGAACACATACTCCAATGAATAGCTTCCTGAGGAAGACCACAGGAGAAGCACCTACTCCAAATCCCACACTTCATTGATTGTTTGGATATAAATCTCTAGGTGAGAAATGCTTTTCCTCCGGAATGGAGCAATGAAGACATTGCTCCATTATCTTCTAGCTCTCAGTTAAGTCTGCTGTCATTCTGATTTCTAATCTTTTGTATGTATTCTTCCCCCCGCCCCACATGTATCCACTCTTAACTTTGATATCCTGACATTTTACGACGTTCCTTGGTGTTGTCTGTTTTCATTCTCTGTGCTGGGCACTCAGTAGGCCTACTGAATGTAAAAATTCAAGTACTTCTGTTCTAGGGAATCTCGATTCCTTTTTGTGACAATTCTCTCACTTTCATTTACTCTGTTCTTCTTTCTCTATCGCCAGTGACTCATATATTGGATTTCCTAGGCCAACCCTCCAATTTTATTTTCTTTCCCAGTTTTTACTTTTTTTCTATTTTGGGGTAGATTTTCCTCCATCTTATCTTCCACATATTTTTTGGATTTTATTTTTAACCTGATTAATAGTTTCTAAGAATACTTTAGTTTCTGTTCCTTTTCTTTTAAATATCCTATATTATTGCATAGATGTAGTCAGTTATCTTTTCCCTCATGCTATTATCATTGTATAGTTTTTATTTCCTCCTGTTTTTTTCATTCAGTTTCCCTGTTCTGGTCTTCCTCAAACATGTGATGACCTTTGCTCCTGTCATACTGAAGAGGGAAGCGCTGGAATGCTGTGTGGAAACCACCCGTGGGCTAAACTGCTGAACATCAATGGCTTCAGGTAGAGCTTATAGGTGGGTTTCCTGGCAATTCCATCAGGGGATCCACAAGCAGCCTTGCGGGCCTTTTCTCTTTGGTGGGTCAGTTCCTCTGTAAAAAAATCCTCTTAATTTCCCACTCGAGACATTTATGCTTAGCCAGTGACACTCTGGACTTTCAGTGTGCAGACTTGAGTGAACCTTCCTGTTTTTAGTTCGGGACCTTACTCTACAGAAATCCCAACCCAGAGCCTCTCTACCCAGCTCCTCCAGCATGGGTGGGTTGGGGAGGACTGTTTACATGCGTATAAACACTTTCAGTCAATTCTCGTTCTCAATCCCACCTTCTAACCCTATCTTCACAAATGTCAGAACTCCCAATTCCTGAGCCTCTCCAAGGCTCTGCAATGTGAGTTTTCTTGCTTTGTATGTTTCTCAGTTTCCACTTCCTCGCCTTTTCAGGTTTAGCTTTCAGTTACGTTAAAAAGAAATGGGGCCTGCAAAATTGGTTACTATTTATTCATCATTTATCTGCTTCCAAAACTTGTCGAGGTCTCTCAATTGCTGTTGTCTCCTCTCCTATTCTTTGTCTTTGTAGTTTTACGCCTGCAAATTAAATTTTACAGAGAACACTCATCATCTGTAGAGATGCAACCCAGGTATTGTTTTTTAAAAACATTTTGTTGATTATAACATACATACACTGAAGTGCACAGATCATGAGTGTACAGCTTGATGACTTTTTGCAAATGGAACACACCTTTGCAATTAATCAGCATGCAGATCAAGAAACAGAAGACTACTTGCACTCCAAAGGTCCTTTTTGGACTTCCTTCTAGTCACTAACTACCTCAAGGATAACCATTATTTTGATTTCTAGGAGTTGTGTCTCATTTTGAACTTTACTTTGCTTACATTATGGTGAGGAGATGATCCCCAATGACCCTCACCTCCTGGAATTCATATGCTTACTTAATCTCCTCCCCTTGAGCATGGGCAGGATCTGTGATTTGCTTTACTCAATAGAACACAGCAGAGGTAATAGAATGTCACTTCTGTGATTAGATTATACATGACTGTGACTTCCAGCTTGCTAGCAGATACTACTGCCTTCTTGGTTTGCTAGCTTTGATGAAGTCAGCAATTATTGTGGAGAGGTCTATGTGGCAAGAACTGAGAGTAGCCTCTGGCCAATAGCCAGCTAAAACACGGAGGCCCTCAGTTTAACAATCCTTCAGGAACTTATTTCTGCCAAAGATCATGACTGGAGGCCCTTCCCCAGTTGAGCCTTAGGATAAGAACCTATCCCTGGCCATCACCCTGATTGTAGCCTGTGAAAACTCTGACACAGAAGACTCACAGGAAGTGAGACTGTAAATATGTATTGCTTTAAGCTGCTACATATGTGGTACCTGGTTCCACAACAATGAATAACTAATGTAAATATGTTTATGTGATTCATCTGTATTGCTCATTGCAGTTGTAGTTCATTAATCTTCACTGCTCTATTCCAGTATTTATCTAGCTGACTGCTAATGGGCTTTTGTAAAGTTTTCAGCTTGGATAATTATGAATACAGCTGCTATAAACATTCTTGTACATGTCTTTCAATGCACATATATTCATACTTCTGTTGGGTGTGTACATAAGAAGAGAGTCACTGATTTATTGGGTACGTTCAACTTATGTAAATACTGTTAAACCTATTTCCTACAAGGCTATTCCAATTTTCAGAGTTCCAGCTGCCTCCTATCTTCACCAACACTTGGTACTATATGTCTTCTCTACACTGTAGCCCTTCTGGTAGTACTCAGTGTTCTCACATGGTGGTTTGAATGTGTATTCTTCAATGGCTAGTCAAGCTGCATCTTATCTTGTATGCTTATTGCCAATCTAGATATCCTCTTGTGAATTGTCTATTCAATTATTTTGTGAAATTGTCTATTGAGTGGTCTTTTTCTTATTGATTTGTAAGAGCTCTTTATATACACTGGGTATGAGTCCTCTGTCAGATGGCGGAGAGGGAGAGAGCAAGAGAGAGAAGGAGGGAGGGATAGAGAGACAGTCAGAAACAAAGAGGGAGAGAAGAAAGGAGAGAGAGGGAATACAAATGTTTTTTCCCACTCTGTGGCTTCCTTTTTCAAGCTCTTGAAATGATATCTTTTGAGGAACAGAAGTTCTTGATATAACCCAAGTTATAATGTTTTTGCTGTGTGAATAAAGCGCTTTTTTGATCTGTTTAAAAAACCTTTGCCTCTATTCAAGGCCACAAAGATGTTCACTTATATTTTCTTATAAAAGCTTTATTATATGAACTAGAGGCCCAGTGCACGAATTCGTGCATGGGTGGAGTCTGGCTGGGCCTGTCACGAGGAGGAGACAGCGGGAGGTTGGCCAGAAAGCCCGGCCCGATCAGGGTCTGATCAGGGCCGGGTTGAGGAGAGGGGCCACAGGCGACTGGCCAGCAGGCCCTGCCCTTGATTGGGGTGGGAGGCTGATTGGGGGTGGGGCTGGCCATAGGGAGGGGCTGTGGGCAGTAGGCTGGCCAGCCCTGCTCCTAAATGGGGTTGGGGGAACTGATCAGAGGTCAGCAGCCTGGGGAGGGCCATGGGGGATTGGCTGGCCAGCCCCACACCTGACTGGTGCGTGGGGGGCTGATCAGGGGTTGAGCTGGCTGGAGGGAGGGGTTGTGGGCTGATCAGGGTGGTGAGGGCTGGTTGGGGGTGGGGATGGCCATGGGGAGGGGCTGTGGGCAGTGGGCCAGCTGGCCCCACTCCTAAATGGGGAACAGGGGCCATCAGGGGCAGGGCCGGCTGGGGGAGGGGTCATAGGCAGTTGGCCAGCTGGCCCCACCCCCTATTGGGGTCGAGGGGCAATCAGGGGTGGGGCCAACCAGGGGGAGGGGCTGTGGGCCAATGGGGTGGGGCAGGCCGATCAGGGGCAGGGCCAGCCAGGGGAAGGGCCATGGGAGGTTGGCTGGCTGGCCCCATCCCCTGATCTGGCCGGTTCACAGGCCACAATGGGCATCATAGCAACTGGATGTTCTGGTCATTATGGTGTTCTGGTTGCTGGCTTTTTATATATATAGATATTTCATATTTAGATTTCCAATCCATCTAGTATGGATTTTTGTGTATGGTATGAGGTGAATCAAGATATTTTCCCCCAAATATTAAAACACTGGAAAGATATATGTACCCATGTGTTCAGAGCAGCATTATTCAAAATAGCCAAGATATAGAAACAACCTAAGTGTCCTTCAACTGATGATTAAATAAAGAAAATGTATATATGCAATGGAATACTACTCAGTCATAAAAAAGATGAAATATTGCCATTTGTGATCAAATGAACAGATCTTGAGAGTATGCTAAATGTAGTAAGTCAGATGGAAAAGAACAAGAACCATATAATTTCATTCCTATGTTGGTTACCAGAGGGGAACGAGGACTGGGGGGAGGGGGGGCAAACTGAGTAAAGGAAGTCAATTATGGTGATGAAAGAACATGAGACTTTGGGGGGTGAGCACACAAAAATCCATACTAGATGGATTGGAGATGTAAATATGAAACATCAAATAATAAAGCTTTTAGAAGAAATATAAGTGAACAATGGAGTATACAGATGTTATATTATAAAGTTGTATAGCTGAAATTTTATATAATGTTATTAACCAATGTTACTCCAATAAATTTAATTTAAATTTTGTTTTAAATTTCCCACATGGACATTTAATTTGTCTACTTGATTTACTGAAAGACCATTCTTCCCTATAACATTTTTTCATAAATCAGGTAATTGTAAATGTGTTGATTTGTTTCTGGACTCTATACTGTTTTACTGATTTATTTACTTGCCATTTATTGAATTATAATTGACATATAACATTATATTAGTTTCAGGTATACTACTTGTCATTTCTATTTCTCTTTTTCCTTTACTAGTGGCCCAGTGCACAAAATTCGTGCATGGAGGGGGGGGGGTCTCTCAGCCCAGCCTGCATCCTCTCCAACCAGGGACCCCAGCCTGATCTCACCCCCAAGTGCTCTCCCCTGCCAGCCTGATCACCCCTAACTGCCTCTGCCTGCCTAATTGCCTCTAACTGCCCTCCCCTGCCGGCCTGATCTCGCCCCCAACTTCCCTCCCCTGCAGGTCTGATCTCGCCCCCAACTGCCCTCCCCTGCCAGCCTGGTCGCCCCCAACTACCTTCCCCTGTGGCCTAATCTTGCCTCCAATGGCCCTCTCCAATGGCCTGATCTCGCCCCCAAATGCCCTCCCCTGTTGGCCTGATCCCCCCTAATTGCCTCTGCCTTGGCCTCCACCACCATGGCTTTGTCCAGAAGGAAGTTGAATGTCTGGAAGATGGCCGGTTGACCCGGTCTAACTAGCATATTATGCTTTTATTAGTATAGATAGATTATATAGAATAGGATTGCTTAAATGGGGAGGGAAGCCTTTTTCAGGAGGAGATGCTCTTGGCAGACAAAAACACATAATCCCTATATTTGGACTGATAGCCAGCCATAGGCACTATACTGCAAAACCAGTTATTAATCTTCTCAGACCTGAAGCCTTGAACCTAACTGTCCCTTAAACCACACAAAGTCAATTCAAACACATGGGAGCAGACATTTGCAATGGCTAACCATGAGATTTGACCACAATTGGTTGGTTATTTTTAGTTTGTGACGCATTTTTTTTCACGTACTAGGCAAAGTACCTAGGCAAAGTGGTATAGCAGCAGATTCGGAAATTACTGAAAAATCAGTATAGTGGTCTGGTAGGGTTAAAAAATTGAACCACTTCCTTACACTTCACACCAAACAGCTGTTGCCCTTAAAACCCCTCCTCAGTCCCCACCTTAGGTTCTGCCTTCGCAGTTCAGTTCACCCAGATTAGGTTCTAGTTGGTTTCTATGCCAGTCAGCATCAAAAACTCCGCCTCCTAGGCAGCCATTGGCTCCTCGCAGTTGACCCAGATCTGGTTCTGATTGGCCGGTTTCTATGCCAGTCAGCATCTCTGGGCATATCTCCAGACCTGATCACAGAAGTAGGGCTGATCAGTAGCAGCCCCAGGTTGCTGGCAAGTGGGCTGAACTACTGACCTCTTAGAGAGAGAGAGAGAGGCTCAGCTGCTGGCGAGGTCTGGAGAGGGAAGCAGGGTCTGATCTGCAGCCTTTGCAGCCAGAGGAGGCTGCGGATCAGACCTTGCTCCCCTCTCCGGGTCTCGCCAGTAACTGCGGCAGGTGCTGATCAGCCCTGCCTCTCTCTCTCTCCCCGAGAGGTCAGCAGTTCAGCCCGCTCGCCAGTCCATGCCCACCTGAGCCTGGTGCATGTGCAGACTGGTGTTCTGTAAGACTTCGGATGTTTTGGACGTTACAGACTCTGGCTCTTTATATATATAGATGACTATTTTGCTTTGGGAAGGAGTAGAGATAAGCTCTTTTTCATCTGTAATTTTTAATTTGGGAATCCTTAAAAACTCACATTACATTACGCAAACTCAATTACAAAGCATTATCATTTGGTCCTCTGTATGTAATCTCTATTTTTTATAGTGGCAGTTACTAGGCAGATAAATGTTTAGAAAAATAACCTATTAAATTTCTCTTAAGTTAACAATCTAATAATTTTTCCTCTCTAATTAGGAAAATCATTTACTTCAATTGACTCATTTTCAATACTAGGAGGACATGAGAAATACCAGACATAATCAGGAAAAAGTCTAAGGTGAAAATGAAGGCAATTTTAAAGCTTTTGTAAAATGAGCACAGTTTTGGTCCTAACAACTAAATGTTGAATAACTACATGATAAACAAAAGCTCTTTTAGTACAATTTTTCTTTGTACTAAATAAAATTTAAATTAATTTTTCTTTGCGCACTCATTTCTACATCGCACTTGTCACATGTGAGCAGAGGTGGCAAGTGCTATGTAGAAATGAGTGTGCAACAGGTTTCAGTATAGGCTATGTCAGATCCTCACCTTGGGAAATTCCTACCTCACCCTGAGGTGTGCCTCTTCACCATATGGATGGACAGAAGAATAGTAAAGTATGAAAGGAAGACAAATCAATTTAAATAAGCACATATGCATACCCCATGGACAGACAACAGTGCAGAGGAAGGCCAGGGAAGGGGCAGGAGTGGGGTAGAGGAGGTCAATGGTGGGGGGGCAGGGGGAGAGGACATGTGTAATACTTTCAACAACAGATAAATTAAAAACACACATACAAAATAATATATATAAATTTTAAAAGATAAGCCTGTAACATTTTTATCTAACAAAGATTTCATTTAAAAAGCCATATCTACTTCATAATTTTGTAGAAATTGGTACTTGTCAAGAAAAAAGAAAACACTAGTCTAAATAGTAAACAGAGAAAAGTTTTATCCAATTTCAATTAAGTTCAATAAAAGAAGAATTTACATTATTGCTTCAAATAGATTTAATTTTTTCCCCTAATAACAGATGCCTAAAAACTGCAACTAAAAAAATTTCCTCACCTGGTCACAGCATCCACCAAGAATGGTGCTGGGGGAGAGATCCGCGAGATCACGTCTCTACTACCATGTCCCTCCTTCCCCACCAAGGACAGTCCATTTCCTGCGAGTCCATTAGAAAGGACACTGCTCTGCTGAGGGAGACATACAACACGTGTGAGCAGAGGTGACAATGCTTACCCAACAGTCAGCGCTTCAGCTCTAAGTCATCTTCCTATTGATTATGGTAATGAGGACGATGATTTTGGTGATCGTGGTTGTTTTGGTTTGTTTGTTTTTAATCATCCTTTCCTACAGATTTTTATTTTGTTCATCATTTATAAGCATTTACAAACAGAAAAGTTAAATAGCTAGTTTGAAGCCATTAAGTCAGTAAACAGAATTTTGATAATGACCCCTTGTTTTTAAGGAAAAACAAGAGCCTGGTAATCCTTTAGGTCTCACTCTAGAAGGGTAACCAATAGAAAAACTGCAAATATTAACTTACTGGCACAATCCACCGGGGCGTGATCGTGGATGTTGAAGAAACCTAAAATAAATTACATACGTGTATTTACTTTCACAATTATACTCCCCATGCTTTCTTCTACTATGAAATGCACTGGGTGGGGTAGAGGGCAGTTCTTAACGGTCCCTCTGAGCTGACATGAACTTTTGAATCCAAGATTCTTTTCTATAACACAAATAATTTTGAGAATCTCTTTAATCTAAAAATTTACTACTCCAAAATGCCACTACTACTTTCAATTCATTCAATAGGACTGTCCCCCACCTCAGCATCAGTTTAACATTTTACTTTCTGAAACTGTAGTTCATTACAAATAATGACAGCCTTCTTGGCAGGATTGTGACAAATCAAAATGAATAGCAAAAAAAAGTACACGGGAAAAACATGTTAATACAGAGGTTATTCTCTAATTATTCATCAAAAAACAACAACAGAACCACCCCTATTACTTCTGCTTCCACGGGCCTTTGTTAGATTTATTTCAACATTTAATTTTCTAGATCTTACTTTTATGTGTAGAATTATAATCTAATAAACTCCCCTATTTTATAAAAACAGACTAGCCCTTGCAGGTAGCTTTATATCCTGAAAATAAAAAAAAAATAAGTCCAGGTCTTAATAAGTTATAATCATCAAAAGAACAAAAATACAAAGTATTATTTTCCCATGAAATGGACTTTTACAACTGGAAATGAGAGAGAGAGAGAGAGAGAGAGAGAGAGAGAGAGAGAGAGAGAGAGAGAGAGAGAGAGAGAAACTATGGTAAAAGTAAACAAAAAATGGTTAGGTAGAAACAAATCCTGTTATTATCATACTTAGAGTAAATATAAATGGATTAAACTCATCAGAGGATAAAGACTCAAGATTTTAAAAACAAGATGCAACAAAATCTTGGTTCATTTAAAAACCAATAGATACATAGGAAGGTTGAAAATAAAAGGACATTTAAAAACCAATAGATACATAGGAAGGTTGAAAATAAAAGGACAGAAATTATATCTAGGTAATACAAACTCAAAAGAAAGCTAAGGTGTCAATTTTATATCAGTCAAGAGGGAAATTAAGAGAAAAAAATGGCAAAGAAGGATACTTTAAAGTGCTTAAAGGAACTTTAAAAGGTATCATTATCGGGAGAAACAAAGATGGCGGCATAGGTGAACACTGGAATTGCTGCTGGGCACAACTATTACAAAACCACAATGAAAAGAAAAACGGACACCACCCAGACCCACAGGAAGGCTGGCTGAGTGGAAATTCTACAACGAGAAAGAGACTGAGATGCAGAGGAGGTGCGGAAATAAAGTGCAGAGATACGGAGGCACATGCGAAGGGGCTCATGGAAAAAGCTGGCAGCATTTCATACTGGAGGGAAGCACAAGCTCCGGATGGCTCTCAATTCCAGTTCCAGGCGAGTTTCTGGGGACTCAGAACCATACGGGGAAGACAGCTGGACTGTCTGGCACCCACCAGGCGCTGGGAGAAACTCCAGAGTGGGAGAAAATCCAGAGTGGCTTGAAACCTAGTGCCTCATAGGGCAGGGCTAAGAACTGGCCATAGCTGATTGCTCCGCCCTGTAGACTACCCCAGACTGCACCCTACCCAAGCTGCATGCAGAGGCTTTTACATATAAAAGGCTGGGAAGTCCCAGGCAGAAGCTAAAATAGCAATTCCTTGGAGATACAAGAGACAGCGTACCCAGTGGACAGATTGGGACCACCCAGTCTACAACTCTCAGACTCATAAGGGACGCATTCAGGGGGCAGACTTAGTGGGCACCAAAGCCCCACTGAAGCAAGTCTTGCCCCATAAGGGTGTCTCCAGCATAGAAGTTCTCCCACTGTAGACAAAGCTGATTAAAGCCACTCTGTCAACGCAGGGAAGCAGCCAAAATGCAGACACAAAGAAACAGGTCACAAATGACAGAAATGGAGGAAAGAAAACAACTGGATATAGAATTTAAAAGCACAGTTATAAGGCTTTTCAAGAATATTCTAGAGACTGCCAATAAATTTAGTGAGACCCTTGAGCATATGAAAAAGGACCAGCTAGAAATTAAGCATATACTGACTGAAATAAAGAATAATATACAGAGATCCAACAGCAGACGAGAGGATCGCAAGAATCAAGTCAAAGATATGAAATATGAAGAAGCAAAACCCACCCAGCCAGAAATGCCAAAAGAAAAAAAGAATCCAAAAATATGAAGATAGTGTAAAGAGTGTCTGGGACAACTTCAAGCATACCAACATCAGAATTATAGGGGTTCCAGAAGAAGAGAGAGAGAGAGAGAGAGAGAGAGGGAGGAAACCCATTTGAAGAAATAATGACAGAAAACTTCCCCTACCTGGTGAAAGAAATGGACTTGCAAGTCCAGGAAGCACAGAGAACCCCAAACAAAAGGAATCCAAGGAGGAACACATCAAGACACATCATAATTCAAATGTCAAGGCAAAAGAAAAGGAGAAAATCTTAAAAGCAGCAAGACAAAAGCAGTCAGTTACCTACAAGGGGGCACCCATACGACTGTCAGCTGATTTCTCAACAGAGACTTTGCAGGCCAGAAGGGAATGGCAAGAAATATTCAAAACGATGAATAGCAAGAACCTACAACCAAGATTACTTTACCCAGCAAAGCTATCATTCAGAATTGAAGGTCAGACAAACAGCGTCACAGACAAGAAAAAGCTAAAAGAGTTCCTCACCACCCAACCAGTATTATATGAAATGCTGAAAGGTATCCTTTGAGAAGAGGAAGAAGAAGAAAAAGTAAAGATAAAAATTATGAACAACAAATACATATCTATCAACAAGTGAACCTAAAAATCAAGTGAATAAAAAAGGTCTGATGAACAGAATAAACTGGTGAATAGAATAGAGTCAGGGGCATAGAAAGGGAGTGGAATGACAATTCACAGGGGGAAAGGGGCTTGGGGGTATGGGAAGAGACTGGACAAAAATCGTACACCTATGGATGAGGACAGTGGGGGGGCTATAATGGCAGCGGATGGGGTGGGAACTGGGAGAAGGGGAGCTATGTATACTTGATATATATGGTATACTACACATTATAATTCTCTGCGCTTCCTGAACTTGGAAGTCTATTTCTTTCACCAGGTAGGGGAAGTTTTCTGTCATTATTTCTTCAAATGGGTTTTCAATATCTTGCTCTTTCTCTTCTTCTGGCACCCCTATAATTCTCATGTTGGTACGCTTGAAGTTGTCCCAGAGTCTCCTTACACTATCTTCATATTTTTGGATTCTTTTTTCTTTTGGCTTTTCTGGCTGGGTGGGTTTTGCTTCTTCATATTTCATATCTTTGACTTGATTTTTGCAATCCTCTTGTCTGCTGTTGGACCTCTGTATATTATTCTTTATTTCAGTCAGTGTATGCTTAATTTCTAGCTGGTCCTTTTTCATATGCTCGAGGGTCTCACTAAATTTATCGGCAGTCTGTAGAAAATTCTTGAAAAACCTAATAACTGTGGTTTTGAACTCTATATCCTGTCATTTTCTTTCCTCCATTTCTGTCATTTGTGACCTGTTTCTTTGTCTACGCATTTTGGCTGCTTCCCTGGGTTGACAGAGTGTCTTTCTGAGTTAGGTGATCACTGAGAGGAATTAATCTCTAAGCCACTTGGTTATGAGAGTCAGCTGTGTCTACAGTGGGAGAACTGTGCTGGAGACACCCTTATGGGGCAAGAGTTGTTTCAGTGAGGCTTTTGTGCTCACTGTGTCTGAGTGTGTCCCTTGTGGATCTGAGTTTTATTTAAGATGGTCCCACTCTGGCCACTGGGTGAGGCTGGCTCTTATATCTCTAAGGAGGTGCTAATTTAGCCTTTGCCTTAGGCTACTCCGCCTTTTATATGCAAAAGCCTCTGACACAGCTTGGGAGGGGCGCAGCCTCGGGGAGTTTACAGGGCGGAGCAACCAACTATGGCGGATTCTCAGCCCTGCACTAAGAGACACTGGGTCTCTGTGTCCCACGGTAATCGCTGCAAGCAACGCCGAGAGAAACCCGCTTTGGATTTCCTCCCAGTGTCAGTCAGTCCCTCTTCTCCGGGTTTGCATCTGGGTCCCCAGAAACTCGCCTGGAACTGGAGTTCAGAGCCGCTGGGAGCTTGAGGCTCCCTCCAGATTGAAAAAGAACTGAGTTCTCCGGTGCCAGCGCTCTCCCTGAGCCCCGTGCGCATGCCTCCATACCTCCGTACTTTGCTTCCGCAACTCCTCTGAGTCTCAGTCTCTTTCTAGTAGTAAATTTTCACTCAGCCAGCATTCCTGTGGGTGTGGGTGGTGTCCATGTTTTCTTTTCGCGGTTATTTTGAAATAGTTGTGCACGGCCGCATTCATGATGTTTACCTATGCCGCCATCTTGCTGTTCATCGCTATCTGCTTTAATCACTGGCAGGATGATTCTGTTACACCTCTAAGTTTGAGAACTAGTAATCTAAGCAAACATTCAGCACTGCAGGAAGTACCATCTATACTTCCAAGCCTTTAGAATATCGAGTTTCTATAGCAATTTTTATCACATTACTCCTAAGTCCCTAAATGAATTATCTGTATACCTTTCACCCACTAGACTATAAGTGTCTGGTGGGAAGGAACTATTATATCATGATCATAGTACTTAACACAGTATCTACAATATGGATCAATATGTTCAATGCCAACCATTCTTATATTCCCATCTTTCTGTAAATATTTTTAAAAGTTAAATACGTCCTTATTGTCTTAACTCTTAAAAATATTTGTATTGATTTTAGAGAAGGAGAGAGAGATAGAAACAGCAATGATAAGAGAGAATCATTGATCAGCTGCCTCATGCATGCCCTCCACTGGGGACTGAGCCCACAACCTGGGCATGCGAACCATTCCAGGAATCAACCATGACCTCCTGGTTCATGAGTCGACATTCAGCCACTGAGTCACACTGGCTGGGCTGTGTTAACTCCTTCCAAGCTGGCTTATGATCACCTTTCCTCTATGTTATTTACAGTGTGGTACTGAATTACAAAGAGGCATATAGTAGTGACACACTGTACTAGGACACCCACATTCAAATCAGTAGAATTTTATAGTACAGAAAAAGGCAATGCTAAGTGTTATTGAAATATGAACTCTTATTAAGCGTGAAGTTTTACTAAACTGTTAAAAAGGCCAAAATTGGAATTCAGCAGCAACATTTGCAAAATAGAAAAATTTTTTTCCATTTCGTTTTTTAAAGCAGATTTACCTGAGGTGTGACTGTGCTATCGATCAGATTCTCAGTTAGAGATAAAAGCAAGGCATCAAATTCATCTGTAGCATCCTATGGAGACAAAATATAGTTGATAAATGACCCACTTATCAGACTACTTTTTCTATATCCTCTCAATTCATCATTCTGACCAAGGCCTAGTTGGTGTTAACCTTTAAACAAGCAGGGACATTCAGGAATCATGCTTATTAGTGATTCCACTTTTGCTGGGAGGGAAACCTAGACTTTAATCAGAATTTTAAAAAGCTAGGCATTATGTGAATTTACAGATTAGCCATTCCTTCTGGTGAGACAAAATGTGGATAGGGTTAAGACTGTTCTGGTCCTTTTTTAAAAATCCTCACTTGAGAATATGTTTTTCATTGATGAGAGGAAGGGAGGCAGGGAGAGCGAGAATGACACCTATCAGTTGCCTCAGGCACATGCCCCAACAGAGGATGGAATCCACAATCTGGATAATGTGTCCTGACCTGGAACTGAACCCACAACCCTTAGGTGCAAGGGATGATGCTCTAACAACTGAGCAGCACTGGCCAGGGCTGTTCTGACTCTTAGACTATAAGAGAAAGGTAGGGAGTTTAGCACAGAAGAAAGATGAGTAAAGGAGATGCCTGAATTCCAAATGCTTCTTTATCCAGATATATGAAAACTTCACTATTTGCAGAAGAGGAAAATAAGAACTTCCCCATAAATGTTAATTGACACTTTTTGCTTAATTATTATTTAAAGCACTTTATGAAACACAGTTCTGTACTGCAGAGTGTGTGTGTATGTGCATGCATGTGTGTGTATGTGTGCACATTCATGTGTGTGTATAGGGGGGCAGGAAGAACTTTAGAAGTACAAAAGATAAAATTCCAATCTGGAAATAAGAGAAATAAGTATGTAATGTGTAGTACATAACAAAAAAGGCCCTTCATTTATACAGTTCTATTTTTATCTACCTGCTTTCAGGTCAACTTTAATTACATGCGTGAAAAAATTGTTCTCTCTCTTCTTACATCTCCCTCCTCCTACCTCACCATCCCATCCTCTGGCCTGGGTGAGTGCCCCAAAACAGCTTGTGCATGTCTCTACCACAAGGCATTAGCATTCTCTCTCCCTTTCTATAATTCTGACCAAGGCCTGATTGGTTGTTAACAGTTTGAGACACTAAGGAAGCATAGCCAGCACCCTCAAAAAAAAAAAACCCACAAAAATACAAAGACCACCCCAAACCAAATATACCAACAAATAACACAAAAACTGGAGAAAAATCCCTGAAGTCCTCTTGTGAGGATTTGACAATAGGACTCTCCCTAGAGAACTCAGGCTCAATGCTTTTCTCATAGCTTGAGTTCTGGTGCGAATCAGCTTCACCAGATGTCCATGGTTGTACTACAGGATTCAACTCAGTATGGTCTTTGGGAAAACCTTTAAAAGATTACAGATATTATTACCTTTAGAACAGAGCCATTTCCTGCAGGTGTGGTGTGCACGGGAGCAAGGGAATCTTCAGGGAGGGGCACATTATTCTCACTTTGTACAGCCCTGGAAAGAAAATTCAAATTCACATCTTGGAGGTCTGTATGAGCTTGGGAAAGAAGTGTAACAAATTCATGTGGGAGGAGAAGAAATTACAACTTGTGAGGAGCATGGCAGAAGTCCAGGTCACATCCACCACACACAGTTTCAAATCCAGGTCAGACTCCCTCACAGATGGGTCAAAATTGTGGGCTACTTTGCTTCTCTCCTACGTCTCACTGAAGGACAGAACCAGAGAAGATTTATCTTGAAAAGAAAAGCAGGAACTCAAAAACGATCGATCAATGGATTGATTTTTTTAAGCTGTTATCAAAGACTTGAATGAGAAGCTCTGTGGAACAGAAATCATACAGAATACCTGAGCTATGGGAGAACAGTCAGGAACCACGAGAAGCCCTCATGTGAGGACACAGGCTAGAGAGCTCTGCTGAGAAAGAAGCACCACCTAGAATGTTCCAGGGATTACAATAGCACCAGCCAGATGAGAGAACGCCAGAGACAATGTTACTTGGGGGCCCAACAGTTGCGACAAGCAGGTCTAACCCCAGATGAGAACAAGAATAGGAGCAGTCTTACAGATGGCTCAACACCAGGGAGGAAGAGAGACATGCACAGCCAAAGGCCATCCATAAGCTAACACCTCCACAGGAAATCCCAGCCCTCTCCACAGAGCAAGACAAATAAAAGAAAAGAGTGCAAGCAACAGGAGCAGTTCTGTCCAATCCTGCAAGGCAACTGAGAAAAACAAGAGATAAACCCTAGACTGGAAAAGTCAGATGTAATTTCTGAAGTGAAAGCTAGGACGGTTGCAGTCACAACACCAAGGCAAATAGAGGCACGAAGATGAAAAGAAATAAGGAGCAGTTGTGAGAAAGAGAGAAGTGATCAGGATATTTCAACGAATGAATACTGGATATTCAAAAAATAATGGCTTAACTTTTTTTAGAGTTGGTGGTAAGCCCCATTTTGTTGGAATATAATGGTGTTTAGTTAAGCCCTATTTTGTTGGAATTTAATGGTGTTTAATAGACCATAGCATGTTACCAAGTCTTTAAATTTATTTAATATAAATTTAATTTAAAAATAATAATGGCTTATGATTTCTGAACTAAAAAAAGACAGATCTTCAAATTGAAAGATCACCTTGAATACTAACAATTAAAAAATTCTATTCTTAGGTATATAGTAATGAAAATGCAGAACCTTAAAAATGAGCAGTAAAACCTGAAACTTACCAGAGAGAAAAATAGCTTTGTGTTTCAGAAAGAAGAAACAGCTCAGACAAAATGAGTTGCTCTGAGAAACTGTGAGTATTAAAAGAAGTAGTGCTTTGCAATGAATTCTCCCAACATTTCGGCAAAAGATTGGTCCTGGGTAGCTTGCACTGCTGCAAGCACACGTAAAGCTTCTGCATTCATTCTGCTCAGCATGTGTCATGACCCAGCAATTCCACTCCTAGGCATATACCCTAAAGCAATGGTTGCCAACCTTTCACACCTCAACCACTAGGGTCCACGGACCACCGGTTGGCGACCGCTGCCCTAAAGAATCCTCATAGTACATGTGTATACGAAGGAGCACACACATGTTAATTTGGAATAAGCATTTGCCCATGATAAAATAATGAATAGAGAGTGCTTGACTCGTGTAATGGCAGTTAATATGAAGGACCCTTAGATAATTTTTAAGTACAAATATGTCAAAACAAAAACCACTGAATTGAACACTTTACCTACTTTAGTTTTTTTCAAATAAAATAAAATACTTTTTTTCAAGTGTTACATATGTCCCCTGAATTGTACACTTTAAATGGGTGAATTGATGATATCTAATCTAATAAAAGAGTAATATGCAAATTAACCACCACTCCGAGACACCGAAGCCACGCCCACCAGCCAATCAGGGCAGCTGTATGCAAATTTACCCAGCCAAGATGGCGACCAGCAGCCACAGAGCTAGAGCAAACAGGAGGTTTCTGTTTGGAGGAAACTGCCTGCCTCTGCTATCTCTGCTCAAGACAATAAAGTTTCAATTATAGAAGATAAATAAACCCCAGAAACCTGCTTCCAGCCAGCCTCGCTGGGACGTTGGGTCAATGGGAGCTGTGGGCAGCCTGGAAACAGCCCTCAGCCCCTCACCCAGGTTGGCCAGGTACCCCAGTAGGGACCCAAACCCTGAAGGGATTGTGGGCAGCCTGAAAACAGCCCTCATCCCCTCACTCAGACTGGCCGCACCCTCATAGGGTAAGGGTCCCTGTTGGAGAGCTTGGCCAGCCTGCAAATAGCCATCAGCCCCTCACCCAGGCTGGCCAGGCACCCCAGTAGGGACCTGAACCCTGAAGGGGCTGTGGGCAGCCTAAAAATGGCCCTCAGCCCCTTACCCAGGCTGGTCACACCCCCATGGGGTGAGGGTCCCCACTGGGGGGCTTGGCTAGCCTGCAAACAGCCATCAGCCCCTCACCCAGGCTGGCCAGGCATGCCAGCAGGTGGACATGCCCTGAGGGGTCCCAGACTGTGAGAGGGCACAGGCCAGGCTGAGGGACCCCCCCAAGTGCACAAATTTTTGTGCACTGGGCCCCTAGTTTATTATATTTGATAAGGCTGTTACTAAAAAATAGATGACTTGAATGGACATTTGTCCAAGAAGAAAAGATGTTAATATCTTTAGTCTTTAGATAAATGACAATCAAAACCTCAGTGAGACACCACCTCATACTCACTAGGATGAGCATAATTTTTAAATGGAGAATATTAAGTATTGACAAAGATATGGAGAAACTGGAACTCTCATACCTTAATGGTGGGAATGAAAAATGCTGGAGCTGTTTTGGAAGACAGTTTGGCAGTTCCTCAAAAAGTGACACATAGAGCTATTACAGCTTAGTAATACCCCTCCTAGGTATGTATTAAAGAGAACTGAAAGCATGGCTACAAACATTCTTATATGTGAATGTCCACAGCAGCTTCATTCATAATAGACAAAAGTGGAAACATCATAAATGTCCGTCAGTTGATACATGGATAATAAAATGTGGTGTGTCGATACAATAAAATATTATCCTATATAATAAGAGTCTAATATGCAAATCAACTGAATGGTGGAATGACCAGTCGCTATGATGTGCACTGACCACCAGGAGGCAGATGCTCAATACAGGAGCTGCCCCCAGCCCGCAAGCCCCACACCGGCCAAGGCAGGTGCCAGCAGCCCCCCACCCCCACCCCCGCCCGTCCCTTGATTGCTCCATGGCTCGCCCCACAGATTGGCCCTGATCACTGGCCAGGCCTAGGCACCTTACCTGTGCACAAATTTCATGCACTGGGCCTCTAATTCAGCCATAAAAAAGGATGAAGTACCAATACATATTACAATTTGGGTGAACCTTTTAAGTGAAAGAAGCCGAGTACAAAAGGCCACATATTGTACAATTCCATTGACATGAATTGTTCAGAGTAGGCCAATCCAATCGAGTCAGAAAGGAGACTAGTGGTTTCCAGGGGCTGGGGCAGGAGTGGGGATGGGGATGGGGAAGAATGTGGAGACCAATGGGTATAGTGGTGCTTTTAGGGGTGATGACAATATTATGGAATTAGATAGTATATATAGTGGTAATAGTGGCAAAACTTTGTTAGTTTACTAAAATGCACTGAATTAAATACTTTGAAAGGGTCAATTTTAAATTTTATGGTATGGGAATTACAACTTAATAAAAAGATAAAAGTGGTCAAAATCTATAATAGCAAAATATGAAGATGTGACAAAGCTCGATATTTGGTACATAGATATGCTTTATATAATCCCAATAGTTTTCTCTATGCCTGAACTATTTCATTTATAAAAAGGGGATACAGTAATTTTTTAAGTGTGACACAAGCAGAAAAACAGTTTAACAGAAAAGGTCCAGAAACAGACCCATGTTTAATCAAGAACTTAGTATGTATCTTTTCCCTATTCATTGAATTTATTGGGGTGATACTGGTTAACAAACATATACAGGGTTCAGCACATAATTCTGTAACACATTCTCTGTATGCTGTATTGTGTGTTCAACACCCCAAGTCAAGTCTCTGTCCATCACCATTTATCCATAATGCTCTCCAGGTCCATCCATGATTTTACAAATAATAAGATTTCCTTCTTTTTTATGGCCGAGTAGAATTCCATTGTATAAATATAACCCAGCTTTTTTTATCCACTCATCTACTGATGGACACTTGGGCTGCTTCTAAATCTTAACTATTGTAAATAACACTGCAACGAACATAGGGCTGCATATATTCTTTTGAATTAGTATTCTGAGTTTCTTTGGATAAATTCCTAGAAGTGGAATCGCTGGGTCTTAAGGCAGACCCATTTTTAATTTTTTGAGGAAACTCCATACTGCTTTCCACAATGGCTGCACCAATCTGCATTTCCACCAACAGTGCACAAGGGTTTCATTTTTTTTTTCTAAATATATATTTTTATTGATTTTTTTTACAGAGAGGAGGAGAGAGGGATAGAGAGTTAGAAACATCGATGAGAGAGAAACATCGATCAGCTGCCTCCTGCACCCCTCCTACTGGGAATGTGCCCGCAACCAAGGTACATGCCCTTGACTGGAATCGAACCCGGGACCCTTCAGTCCGCAGGCTGACGCTCTATCCACTGAGCCAAACTGGTCAGGGAAGGGTTCCATTTTCTCCACATCCTTGCTAACACTTGTTGGTTGATTTATTGATGATAGCCATTCTGACAGGTGTGAGGTATCTCATCATGGCTTTAATTTGGATTTCTCTGATGATTAGTGATGTTGAGCATCTTTTCATATGCCTGTTGGCCATCTTATGTCCTCTTGAAGCAGCTACTTAGGTTCTCTGCCCATTATTTAATGAGATTGTTTGCTTTCCTGGTGTTATGCTTTATATGTTCTTTAATATGTGTTCTCATTCAGTAGGTTGTCTTTTCATTTTGTTCATGGCCTCCTTTGCCTTGCAAAAACTTTTTAGTTTGATGTAGTTCTGTTTGTTTATTATTTTTCTTTTGTTTTCCTTTCCTAAGGAGATATATAAAAATATATATTGCTATGAGAAGCACCTGAGATTTTGCTGCCTATGACTTCTTCTAGGATTTTTATAGTTTCAAGTATAACATTTTAGTCTAACATTTAATCCATTTTGAGTTTATTGTGTATGGTAGAAGAAGGTGGTCTAATTTAATTTTTTGCACTTATCTGTCCAATTTTTCCAACACCATTTAAAATTACATTTTTAATTAATTTCAGAGAGGAAGAGGGAGAGGGAGAGAGAGATAGAGACATCAATGATGAGAGAAAAATCATTGATGGGTTGCCTCCTGCATGCCCCACACTGGGGCTCGTGCCCTTGACCAAAATCGAACCCAGGATCCTTCAGTCCATAGGCCAAAGCTCTATCCACTGAGCCAAATGACTAGGGCCCAACACCATTTATGAATAGACTAATCCCACTGTATGTTTTTGCCTCCTTTGTCAAATCTATAATAATAAAAGGGTAATATGCTAATTAGACCAGACAGCCAAACATTCTGGATGAAACCAAGATGCAAGGGTGGGGGAGTGGGGGGTTGGCAGCAGTGGCTGCAAGGGCTGGACAGCTGCAAGGCCCTGGGGCCGGCTATGAGGGCCAGGGGAGGGAGTGGGGAAGCTGCAGTGGCTGTGAGGGCCCAGGACAACTGCAAAGACTGAGAGCAGCCACAGAGGCTGCAAGGGCCAAGGGCCGAAGGCAGCTATGGTAGCCGGCAGCAACAGCAGGGAGATGGGGCCGGTGCCTTCCCCTGATCCACAGAGGGAGGCCAGACTGAGGCTTAAGCCTGCTCCCCACGGGAAGAGGGCCTAAGCCATTAGTAGGACATCCCCTAAGGGCTGCCGGGCTGTGAGAGGGCACAGGTCAGGCAGAGAGAATCCCCCCTCCCAAGTGCACTGGGCCTCTAGTATTGACTATAAAAATGTGGGTTTGTTTCTGAGCTCTCTATTCTGTTCCATTCATCTATATGTCTGTGTTTTATCCTAGTACCATGCTGTTTTTATTACTATGGCCTTGTAGTATAGTTTGACATTAGGTAATATGACTCCTCCAACTTTGTTCTCTTTCAACCTTGCTGTGGCTATTTGGGTTTTTTTGTGATTCCATACAAATTTTTGGAATATTTGCTCTAGTTATGTAAAATACACCATTGGTATCTTGATAGGAATAGCATTGAATGTATAGGTTGTTTTGGATAGTATGAACATTTTAATGATGTTAGTATTTCCTATCCATGAGCATAGTATATGCTTTCACTTATTTGTATTTTCTCTACTGTCTTATAATTTTCTGAGTACAGGTCTTTTACATCCTTGATTGAATTTATTCCTAGGTATTCTATTCATTTTGAAGGAACTGTGAACAGGACTGTTATCTTAGTTTCCCTTTGTGATAGTTCATAATCAGTGTATAAAAATGCAAGTAATTTCTAGATATTTATTTTGTATTCTGCTACTTTACTGAATTCATGTACAGTTATAGTAGTTTTTTGGGTTCTTTATGTATAGTATCATGTCATCTGCAAATTAATAATAATATTCCTTCTTCCTTTCAAGTTTGGATGCTTTTTATTTCTTTTTATTGTGTGGTTGCTGCGGCTAGCACATCCAGTACTACACTAAATAAAACTGGTGAAAATGGACATTGCTATTTTATTCCTGATCTTAATTAAGGGAAACACTTTAGTTTTTGCCTGATGAGCAGAACTTAGTATATTGTAAAGGATGCATTTCAAATCCTGGCAGCAAAAGAAAGTATTGAAAATATCACAGCCATTTAGAAAAGTAAACGTAGAAGTAAAGTGGAGTATATTCTATGCTCTTTCCAGCTTTTAGAGTTCAATGAAATCGGGCCATTATCTTCCTCCTGGGAAAAAAGTTAATGAGGTGATTCTAAAAGGCTCCATAATAATAGTATTAAAAATGTCAACTGATTTATTGGAATTAACTTAAAGGTTAAGTTGAAATTTCAGTTTTACTCCATCACCAATTAATATGTTGACTGAATACTAATTATAAAGTCCTATATACAAAGCCTTCTATGTTCTTAAGTGCTATGTTCATTACAGTATCTGGAACCAAATAAAATTAACCAGAAAATGCTCCACTGAGTACGTTTTGAATAATGAGAAAAAAAGCAGCATTCAACAATGTTCAACACCAACTAAGCACAGAACATTGAATACACAGTGATGAAAGAAACAAGTTGGCACAGAGCAGGGAAAAGGCCCAGAAGACAAATAAGTGGCATAATACCCATAAAAAAGAGAGGCACAAAGAACTACAAAAGAAAAGCAAAGAAATTTGTTGGACTATTAGAACCTAGAGTAAGAAAGTTTGTAAGAACAAGGCCATTGGGATGACAGGAAAGTTAACTACCATACACTAGAGAAATAATATACCTGGGAGGAACTTTATAAGATTAAAAATACCTGTAAAGGGTGTTTTGCTTTGTAACTTCAATCAATTCAAAAAGAATGAGAACATAGATTAATTAGGACTATCTACTCTATAAAAGCGAAATATTAAAATTAACCGTTTCCCCGAGACAGGGTAAGCCATGCCCACCAGCCAATCAGAGCGGTTGTATGCAAATTAGCCCAGCCAACATGGCGGCCGCCACTCATGGACCTGAGTAAACAGCCCTTTCCATTGCGGCAGGAGGGAAAGTGAAGCTGCGCCCGCTCAGCTCCGATTAAACTGCCTCTAGCAGTTTTGAAACAATGTAACAATCATAGAATCCTCCGGAGCTGAAGGAAAGAGCAGCTCCGGCCTAACCAGTAAAAGTAACAATTGTTTCATTATAGACGCTGCGAGGTGAAGCAGAGGAGGCTTCGTTAGTTAGAAGGCCGCCTTAAAGGAAC
>PVJC01026338.1:0-24061 GCA_004026665.1 Murina feae
CATACACATACACAGCTCCACCCACCTGCGCCTGCCGCTCATGCAGCCTCCTGCTGATCCGTCATTATGGCATGAGGGCATCATAACCATTTGCTTATTACCCTTTTATTAGTATAGATAGTACCAAGAAATATGTAACTGCTGTGTTCTATTTGAATTCAAGTAAGTTAAACATTCCCTAATTATTAAAATTTAATAGTCACTGATAAGAACAAACATTTCTCAATTCAGAAGCTTGCACATCTGTGTAGTTTAATATTGGTAACAGAATTGACAAATTGTCTAAAATCTGAGTAAATGCACTAAGTCTTCATTGGTAAATCAAAAGTGTATTTTCTTAAGGATATGAAAAATTAATGAACAACATTGAGTTGGGTTGTTTTTCTGAGAAGGATGCAAGGGTGATTTCTTTCCTGGGTTCTTGTCCACATGGATTCGAAGAATGAAGCCACAGACAAAAAGTAGTAGATGAAAAGGGTGGAAATTTATTGAAAGTAAGTACAGACTCCCACATAAGGAGGATGTCCCAAGGAGGTAGCCCACTAAGCTCCTTTTTTCTAAGGTTTATAAAGGGCTAAAGTTCTTTGTCTCTTTATATTGCCTTCCAATTGGTAGAATATCAGCTTCAAAGCTCAAACCCCACGTGATTACCCTCCCCCCTTTCTCTCCCACTTCAGTGGTAGAATTCTGTCTCCTGTGAAAATGTTTTCCTCTTTCTCCCCTTTGTTGGCATTTCTCTATACTCTATGAAAGTTTGTTTCTTTTTCCTCCCCATACCCTGTGGCTTTTCCCTGTTTTCTGTGAATGGATTCTTCCTCTCCTCTTATCCTGTGGCACTTTTGTACTCTCTGTGAATTATACCTTTGGCAGCTCTAAGCCCTCACCTATGCAGTCCTCCCCTATGAACCCTCTATATTTCTAAAACTCCCTAAACATGCCTATTTTACCCCTACACTCCTTTAACTATGTCTTATTTTGTCTTCAGGTTACTCGCTCTCTGAAACTGTCTCCATAATTAATTTTTTAATCAGAATCAGTAACTACCCAATTCCATAAGCATTTTGATGTCTTCCAGCAAATATAAATTAATTTTTTATATAAGGGATGATTAGATTTTTGAATGGTAGGATTACATTTTTAAAAAGGCATCCCTAGCTTGCAATGTCTACTTTTGTGTGAATTATGTATATTTCAGCTGAGATCGCTTGCTTGTTTTCACTTACAACCCTTCTCTTATTCGGCTTTTATCATTTAAAAAAAATCATAATTTTTATTTGTCCTTGCATTCTCCTCTATTGAAGAGAATGATTTTTTGTTGCCACATGTGAATCAATGTCTTATTTTTCATTGTTTGAAATTCCCATTTGTCACTGAGACATCCATGTAGCCAGAGTGAAGCTAATTCCATTCCTGCTTTCAGGGGTCAGACACATGACCTAGGATAAACCCTAGCAGTGCATTTCAAATGTAATTAGTTCAGGGAGCATTTGACTTGATCTGATTGGAGTAAATCTCAGAATTTGATGAATATTTTGGAAAAGGTACTTTACTACGTCTGGAGAATGTGAAAGAGGACTTATGTAGCCACATAGTTGGAGAAAGAATTTTGAGACCATGAGGGAAATCCTACACAATAGAAGACAAAGCAGAAGACAGAGTAAAGACAAGCGGGGGGAAAAAGTGGCCTGGTTTGGTTATACCTTTCGGTCCTGGATCAAGCCTCAGGACATATGGTTGAATTGGGCTTGCTGTTACTGAAACTAAAAGCATTCAAATAGAAATATCAGTACTTCATTTTTTATTCATGGATGAAATGCATTTAGGAATCTATTTTAATTAGAATAAATGCATGCATGTGGTATGCCCTTTTGTAATTGTGTGAATTCCTAAACCCCGGAGCTATCTAGCTAGGACTAGAAATTAGCTTTCTTGATTTTCACTACAAATTTCACCAACTCAGCATTTCCTTAGCCGATGTACCTCAAAACATCTCTACTAAGTTAATAGGTTTTCCAAGGAAATATTCCTTTGTGCTTGAATTAATTTGAAACTTTTATTCTTTTGTTTTAAACATATTTAAAGGCGTTTCCTTTCTGTGTACATCTTAGAGACTTCAATACACTAACATACTAAGTGAATCCACAGAAGAGAGATTTAAGTTCAGCATTTCCCAATCTTATGTGAATATCACATTTTCAGGGCACCCTTCCTAATGTCTTCTAGATCAGGGCTCTAAAGAATGAATCAAGCCTTACTTGATTCTTAATACTTTATACTGCCTTGTAAGGAATAGGAAATTCACCATATAAATTTATTGTCCTCAATAATTTTATTCTACATAATTTTGATGTTTCAGGAGACATTATTTTATAATATGATCTGCATGTAGTAATGAGCTTTTATAGTAGGGTTCTATTTATATTTTAAAATATATGTAATTTATTAATATGTTGACTCTTGCTAGGCAATTATGGAAGGTATTTGTATAAAAAATTGGAAAAAAGGATATTGTTGTTAGATATGTTTGTCAAATTATTATTACTATTATTGCTGGTAGATTAAACAGTAGAGGAAGCAGAATAATAAAAGCACAGCACGAAAGATCTAGGGAAGATTTGCTATCAGTCTAAAGCTAATTAGAGTGAGAGTGTGGCTGGAAATATGAAGGGGATTTTCAAGGTAGAACAGACCATTTTAAATGATAACAATTTTTACCATATTTTTAATAAATGCCACATGTAGTGTAGCAGTGAAGAAAAGAAAATGAGCATTTTGGTGAATTTTTAAAATATATGTATTTTTTGTTGATTTCAGAGAGGAAGGGAGAGTGAGAGATAGAAACATCAATGATGAGAGAGAATCACTGGCCTGGCTGGTGTGGCTCAGTGATTGAGCGTTTACCTAAGAGCCAAGAGGTCACAGTTTGGAACACATTCGAACTGATCACTTAACCTAAACCAGAATGCCCTCTCACTTAGTCATGTCTGGTAAACATGGGGTTCAGCTTATTAAATAGCTGGCTCCACTTTATCAGAGCATGCTCCTGCACTAGAAAATATAGATGCTAGAATTCCTGGCCATGGTGGTGGGCATGGGGAGGCTGGCCTCAGTGATTCTTTTGAGTGGGAATTATGGTGACAAAAACAATGCAATCAGATAAAAAAAACACAAAACAGATCCATCCCTATGAAGAGCTAGGAGTCGCGCTTTGGGAATAATGGAGACAGTGAGCAGAGTGAGTCCAAATGTCATGGAATGTAAGTAGCTAGTTTATTGGAAGCCCAATCAGAGGTCAAGTGACAATATGACCAGAGAGATGGGAATAAGAAGAGAGAGAGGCATGATCGTGAAAGTCTAATAAAAGAAATGTGGAATTTGGTAAGCTTTGTGATTGGCTTCTCAACATTCACCCCTTCCCCTCCCTGTTAATTAGCAACCTGAGAAGGCATTAAAGGGATTGATCCTGGACAATAAGCCAGTCAAGGCCCTTTCATCCCCTTGACAACCATTGTTTCAGGGACTCTGTTCTAAGCTAATAAAGGAATTACATTCTTGGGATGGAAGGATTGATTTTGGAGGGGCGAGTGTTATCCCCCTTGTAAGGAATAGGAAATTGACCATATAAATGTATTGTCCTCAATAATTTTATAATAAATAATCACATACAAGGATATATTTGCTTGGGAATTCTGGGGAAAATGTCCTGTTTCTTAACTGTTAGCCACAAGAAAAAAACATTATTCATCTGGGCATGATTTTGCCCATTCAAGACCTGTCAACTTTTCTGCTGTCTTTTCCATCTTCTAATCTAGATGAAACATCACAGGAAGAAGGGTCCAACTAAAGGAAGTGCCAGTAAAGGAAGCCAGAGTGGGTGAACTGAGTCATTTCTGAAGCCTGCCCTAACATGTATTCCCAGGGCTTCTTCATGTTTAAGAATAGTGGAAGTGAATTTTTCCATTATTTTCAGCTGGAAACATCTTAACTGATATAGGGCCTATATAAGAAAATCTTGCATATTCTTAAAATTTAATAGGAGTACTCAAAGGCTAAACAGCCCAGCCAGCATGGCTCAGTGGTTGTGTCAACCTATGAACCAGGAGGTCATAGTTTGATTCTGGTTGGGGCACATGCCCAGGTTGCAGACTCCATCCGCAGTAGGGGGCGTGCAGGAAGCAGCCAAACAATGACTCTCTTGCATCATTGATGTTTCTATTTCTCCTTTCTTCTCTGAAATCAATAAAACTATATTTTTAAAAAAGGCTAACCAGTCAAATGACTTAGCCTAGATTATAATATTCACAAAATTCCTAATTAAAGGAAACATTTTATTTAAACTGGAATAAAATTATGTATTTTTTCAGAGTAGTGCAATCCATTTTGGAACTCTCATCAACTGATTTTTTATTTCTTCAGAGTAATGCTTTTCAGATTTTAACATGCATGGAAATCAAGTGGTTGAGACTTGAGATTCTGTGTTTCCAACAAGGTTTAGGTCGTGCTGATGCTGTTGATCCAAAGTGCAATACTCAACATACACTTGAGTATTAAGGGCAAAGGGGACTTTAGACTTCAAAGTTATACAGATAATAAGATCAACAAAATGATTAATTATTGTACTCTGACCATGTATTGTATTACATTCAAAAGGATCAAAGAATATATTTACATAAAATTCAATTTGAAACAGATTCCTATTATACATTCATCCCCACCTTGCTTGTGTGTGTGTGTGTGTGTGTGTATATAAACTAATAAAAGCGGAATAGGAAAATTAACCGTTTCTTTGGGACGCCCAACAGCCAATCAGAGCGGCTGTATGCAAATTAACCCAGCCAACATGGCGGCCGCCACTCACGGACCTGAGTAAACGTTTAGGCAGCATCCGTTGCAGCAGGAGCGAGAGGGAAACTGTTTTCGGCCCTTGGTGGGCAGGCTCCGAAACATGTTTCAATAATGTAACAATCATAGACTCCTCGGGAGCTGAAGGGAACAGCAGACCTGGCCTGAGTCTAAAAGTATAACATTGTTGCAATATAGACTCCGCGAGGTGAGGCAGAGAGGAGGCTTTGTTACATGTCTAGGCCGGTTTAAAGGAACAGTGTATCAATTATAGGAGATAAACCTCAGAACCTGCGTCCAGCCAGCCTTGCTGGGACGTTGGGTCAATGGGAGCTGTGGGCAGCCTTAAAGCCCATCACCCAGGCTGGTCAGGCACGCCAGCAGGTGGACATCCCCCGAGGGGTCCCAGACTATGAGAGGGCACAGGCCGGGCTGAGGGACCTCCCGAGTGCACAGAGCGACTGCAGGGCGGGACAGCGCAGGACCCAGGACCCGTGAGTGGGAAAGAGGCAGCAGGGTTGGAGGGCACCAGGAAGCGGGTAAGAGGCGGCAGGGTCGGCAGCCTGCTTGGCGGGCTTCCCAGGTCCCTTCCAAGGATCAGGGAGCAGGAAAAGGCTGGCCTGACCACGAGGTGGGGTTTTCCCTGCTTTCTGGTGGCTGGAGGAAGATGGGCAGTAGGCAAGCTTGGGAGGCAGGCAGCACCCAGCCCTAGCCACAGCTCAAAAAAGAGAACAACATGCTGGGGAGGGCAAGAGTCTGAGAGATCAACATAGAGGGGGTGCCTACTCCAAGCCTGGATGGTGTGTCTGGGGGCAGGTCCCCAGTGGTGACACACACACACACACACACACACACACACACAGCGCCTGGCAGACTGGGGCCATCATAGGACATCCACTGAGGGGTCCCAGACTGTGAGAGGGCACAGGCCGGGCTGAGGGACTCCCTCCACCCTGAGTGCACAAATTTTTGTGCACCGAGCCCCTAGTGTGTGTGTGTGTATATATATATATATATATATATATATATATATATATATATATATATATACTGTTAGCCACAAATTTCTAATACATTATGGGAAGGATAGAATGCTGGAGGGGGAAACTACTTGATTACATTTTCTTTCCCACTTAATTCAATTTTACTGAAATAAATCGATTGACTATGCAAAAATGGGAAAAACTCTTGCATAAATAGGGCAAAATAAACAATTTTAAGATACACAGATTTATATGAAAAAGTAATGTATATAATACATTGACTCAAATAATTTAGTCTGTTTCTTGGATGACTTTAACTGGGCCCTCATCTAAATGTTTTCATTGGCTAAATTAGTTGTCAACATGTTCTATATTATCTTTAGTTATTTGTATTTTTCTTTTTTATTTCTTGAGCAAAACAGTACTTTTGATTTTATGCTAAAGTGAAAAAACTATCAAAACAGAGAAATGTTATAAAGATGCAAATTTTGTGATATGTTCTAAATGAATAGTCCACAATTTTCTATGTAAAGGAAATGGCGTATAATGAACCCCAGATCATTACCGTAAGGTCTCAGCATCAACGACAGCTTCTTCAATTTTAAGTGAAGCGACATATAACAAAAGCAATTTTACCAGAGGCTAATTAATATGAACAAGAGTTAAGTTCCTATGGAATCTCATTAATGTTATAACAAAACAAAGTTGAATGAAATGGTATTCAAGGACCTATCGGACAAGTATACTATAACCACATTTTGAGAAATACTAGAGAGGAATTCTTTTTTTGTGTGTTGCCTTTATCCATTGCTACAAATGCATATGTCTTTCTAAAAAATACGTTTTTAGTGAGTTTTAGAAAGAGAGGAAGGGAGAGGGATAGAGAGATAAAAACATCAATGAGAGAGAAACGTCATCATCCTCCCACAGGGGATTGAGCCCGCATGTGCCCTGACCAGGAATCTTGTCTTGGTTCCTGGGTCAATGCTCAACCGCTGAGCTATACCAGCTGAGTGCAAATATGTCTTAACACAAAGCAAACTTATTCTTACCCCCAATGAAGGACCTTCTGCAGGAGGGTAATATGCTTACAGGTTGTGCTTCAGGTACTCAGGTTTTTTCCACGTTTTGTTTTTTCCTTCTTTCAAGGCTTTGGACTTCACTACATCCCACTAGTAAAAGGCAAAAGTTAGAGTATTGTACACCAAATAGTTAAAAGCCCTGGCCTAGAAACAATTTATCACTTCTCTAAAATTTTGCTACTGAGAACTCGTCGCATGCATTATTAGAGAGCTGGGAAATGTAGTCCATACATGGGCAGCTGTCTCGCAGAAACATGGAGACACAGAAGGAGAAGCACACATTTCGGTAGATGGATGCCTGTCTCAGCTGGAGTATTATTAATACCCTATGTATGCACTAGACCCACCGAGTCACTAGAAAGGTGAGTGAGGCGTTGTGCTTTCTCTGTCGAGAGGTAAGCAGGAATACAAATTTTAAAAATGTAGTATAGCATGGTAAGTACTAGGAGCTGAAAACACTACAGAGCAATGAACATTTCCTTTTTTGAGAAGCTTATTCTGGTGACATTAGAAGAGAAACAGTAGATTTTGGAGAGAGAAAATGCCAGAGGAAGTTCCGATTTGTGTATGTAAGTCCTGACAAGTGCTTAAAGTCAAATACTGACAATGAGAAGAGAAAATATTCAAGAAACATTTATTTAGCGAAATTAAAACAATTGTCTATAGTAAGAAAAAAAAGATAGAAGCCTCAATATGGCATGATTTATTGCTGACCTTGTGGAACTAAATGATGACATTGATTGTTATAGAGAATTAAGAAGTCACAATATAATTTAACTTGGTGAATGTTAATCAGTTCACTTAGAAACACCCATAAAAATCTATAAAACGTTGCTATGCTTTGTTTCTTATAGCTCAGGAGAGTGATGAGAGATTGAAATAAAGAGGATTCAACACCATGAAAATGGTAGTTAAAGCTAAGAAAGTAGCTAAATTTCTAAGGAAAAGCATGCATAATTAGAAGAGACAACTAAGGATAAAACTAAAATTTAGGCTGCATGCAAATACTAGTATAAATAACATTGAGTTGACAATGAATTAGATTTACTATCAGATTTTTGTTCATTAAAAGAAGATAGATCAAGTGACCCAGTCTTTAGTGAAGTTAGTTGAATGTATTTTTAAAAAAATATACTTTATTGATTTTTTACAGAGAGGAAGGGAGAGGGGTAGAGAGTTAGAAACATCAATGAGAGAGAAACATCGATCAGCTGCCTCCTGCACACCTCCTACTGGGAATGTGCCCGAAACCAAGGCACATGCTCCTGACCGGAATCGTACCTGGGACCCCTCAGTCTTCAGGACGACGCTCTATCCACTGAGCCAAACCAGTTAGGGCAGTTGAATGCATTTTTAATGATTCCAACTATTTTGTAGGTCACAGATATTGTAATGAGTAATTTTATATCAACTTGACTGGGTCAAGTAATGCCAAGATAGCTGGTAAAACATTATTCCCACGTGCATCTGTGGAGGTGAATCTAGAAGAGGTTAGCCTTTGAATTGGTGGACTGAGTAAAGCCAATCACCCTTCTCAATATGAGTGGACATTGTCCCATCTGTATGAGACCCAGAGAGAAAAAAAGGCAGAGAAAGGTCAATTCCCCAAGACTGGGTCACTTAATCTATCTTCCCCCCTCCCCCCGTATGACCATGTGAGAAGACATCAGTCTTTGGACTGGGACCATCAGTCCTCTGGTTCTCAGACCTTTGGACTTGGATTGTGCTACCCTAACAGCTTTCCTGTGTTTCTAGCTTGCAGGCGGCAGACTGTGGGACTTCTCAGTCTCCATGCTCAGTGTCCATAATCACATGAGCCAATAAATCGCTTTCTCTCGCCATATATAGTTTTTTTTCTCTTTGGAGAACCCTGACTAATACTGACATATTTAATAATCAATGAGTCTTATCTCTTAAAATATAGACATATGCATATGAATCATTCCAACCAACTGGTTGTTCGGTTGTTCCACTGTTCAGTTTATTTGCATATTAGCCTTTTATTATATAGGATAGGATTGGAAAGAGAGAGTTAAGTAGTGGGATTTTTAAAAGAAACTTTCAAAGGTATAAAGGAAAGGCTGAGAAACACACCACCAATGGGAGATCACGTCCTTTTCTCTTTCTCCATATCCTAAGCCCCGCCTCCAATATACACTACTCCTGTAGAGAAAGACTACTGATAATGGCCTATCAAAGACGAAAAACAGAATATGATGATGTGCTGAGAGGAGTGAAAGAGGTACTTTATGTGTAAAGAAGGAAAAGGTAAAGAGCTCTAACTTTTCCATGACATTTTCTTTTAGATTTTATTTTTTTTTCCTAGTGGATGCTGGGATATCTATCTAATCATCCACTCCATTCAACTTTACCTACAGATTCTGGAAAACTAAAATTATCTCCACTACCAGCCTGGATTCTGAAGGCAAATCTGGTTTCATCAATTGTACTGTACACAGTTAAGTAGAACTGAACGGGAGTTATGTCACTCCTCATTTGCTTGTTTTCTCCTGGTCATGAGAAGTAAATATATACTTTACTTCCCAGGGGCCTTCCCAGTGTAGGCAGAAAGTCTCCTGCAGCTTCCTGTGGTTCAGCTTGTCAGGGTCAGGAGGTCCACGAAGGGCTTGAGAGCTGGGCAGACCCTCTTGATAGTAACCTTGCATTGTACTGAACATAGGATTTTTCCTTTAGGTACTAAGTGGAAGGTATATAAGGTGGCTGAGCAAAGCATACTTGATTTGATATAGTGACCCTAGAACTCCCCTCTCTTTGTACCCCAGAGAAACATCTCTCTTGTGCCTCCACTTTCCTCATTCATATTATTGTATTTTTTTTTGTATGAATGTACAGAACAGACCAGACTGGGAGCTTCTTGAGAGCATAGGGCAAGAATTTATATATAATTTGTATCCATGGTGCTGTGCCTGGACACATCATAGTGCTCACAAATGATTATTGAATGAGTAAATAAATGAATTAATGAATAGCATGCACCAACATTTTTGGATCAGACATTCTTCAATCTACCTGCAATTCTGCCTTCAAGAATAGGTATTATTTTTTATTTGTCATTCCTAAATGAGTATGTGACTCCACATGTTCTAGGGGTAGGAAAAGTACTTTAAAACAATATTATTATATAAATGACTTAGCCAACCTGAAGAATAATAAAAAAAGTTGTAATTTTCTTGAGTTCCTGTCCATTAATTTTTAAGGGCTTGTGGCAGAGTGTGGGTCACTTTTGGAAAGGAGATGTAGGCCTTAGAAATCTAGAATCCTGGTTAGTGTTTAGCATTATTACCCTACTGCAGGAATTTTATTTAGTTTTTGCTAAGTATTTCATGCAGCACTTATTCTTGTGGTCTAAATTCACTGATGTTCACATTTCCTATTTTAAAGGTGATTTAAATTCAGGACTGATAATTGAATAAGCCAGGATTACAAATGCATGTGACTCATCACTGCTTTCTTGTTTATGCCCTAGTTCCCCTTCACAGCCCTGTGAGCCTGACCTTATGCAGGCTATAGTATAAGACATAAATTAATATTGTGTTTGCTCTCTTCATGTTTTATTTTGTGGCTCAAGAAACTGAAGCAGTTAAGCACATATTCTATGTAGAGCCATGAAAGCATAACACTTTTAAAAGAATATATACATATGTACATATATATGTATATATAATGGTGATATTGTTCTCGTGGTATATGAAATAGTTTTAAAGAAGAAATGTACATATATGTAAACCTTCTTTAAAAGTATTTTATTTTCCATAAGAGTAATCCTATTATTTTCTAAATTGGAAAATAGCTTAGGGCTTAATCATTACTGTTTGAGCAAGCAATACAAATTCATTTCATACCCAATTTGAGGGCATCTTTCATAGAAGACAAAGGGAAAACTTGGATTTATGGGTTATATCTTATCTGGTTTTGTTTTGTTTTTCCTTCCAAGTATAACCTGTATTTGTCAGTTCAAACCACCCTGGACATGAAGAAGTTCACATTGTTGATAATAAAAGTTGTTGATAATAAGAGAACATCCAACTTTACATTTGTAATTGCAAATAGAAGTTCAGAAAGTCTCATTTGTTCCAAAGCAAAATCAGACAAATTGTCACATTTATTCTCCGAAAGTTAGTCTTCTTATACATTTGTATATACTGTTCAAAATAACCTAAAGTAATTGCTCTGTAAAAACAGTTTAGTATTATTCGCCTTTCTATGCATTGCATGTTGTAAAAAGCCTAATTTATTAATATAGATAAAGAAAAACTATTTTTAAAAATCTCTTCCATGTACTAGAATTTGGGGTGAATTCCTGGTAATGGATGTGGCCTTAGGCCAGGAATTAATCTTTATAACAGTGTCTTAGCTGATCATTTTTCCTTGGCCAGAGCACTCAGATCCTGAGCCTCTTTTCTCTTTTGGTGAAAACATTATAGTCTCTCCTGCAAATGGATGCTGAGCATGTCTATTTTGATGACATCCAAACTTAGATGAGATTTCTGTGGGTCTGTAACTGACACAAAGCTTGGGCACTCTGATTTCACATGAGAAGGCCTTTATCCTATAAATTACTCATGTAATAAGTGGCTCTAAGTTCTTGTTCACATAACTGGAGGCTAATAAAATGTATTAATGTATTAGAATCAGCAGAGCATGTGGGCAGCTAAGTCACTGAGCTAATTAGTTAGTCATCCCTCTCCCAAGAGCTGTGTATGACTTAGTGGAGTGTGTTTAGTGTTACAAGTAAATCAACATTATTCCGGCAGCAGAGCGTCATTTCTGAGTCATTTCCATCACTCTGCCACCTTGTCTTCCCAATAAAATCTCCCAGCTTTATGATGCTTAGAGCTTGTAAAAAGAGAATGTTGCAGGGAGGGAAATTGATGCCACACATAATCATATGATAACCGGAGCACACTGATTTTAAGGATCAGAATGGATTTCTGAGTAGTGGAAATGAAGGTGCAAATATGTCAGTACATATACACAAATGAAAAATGGAAAGTCATTTCTATTAGCACTGATCCACAGCTATTTCACTGGTATTTTTGTTTATTTCATGCCCGTAGAGTTTTAGGATGTAGATACAGTTGAATGAAGAGGCAGCAACTTAATCTATACCTAAAAGCAGGTGAGGTTGAGTGTCAGGCAGGTCTATGGATGTGGCAAAGAGAACTCTCCTTGCACTTCTTGGAATTCTTACAGGGAACAGGATATAAGCAATGATAATACTAAGTTTTAAACTTATATCATTATATTTGATTTTTTAATCTTTGCTTATGCAGTTTATAAGCTGTTTTCTATGCATTTCTACTTTGGACTTTCTGAGCATGTAAACCTATTAGAAAAGCCAGACAAAGACTATTATGATTATTCTCATTTTATAGATGGAAATGTGATGCAGAGAAAATCTGTTGCTGAAAATTATCTGTTTGAAAGTTGCAAAACCCAACATACCTAATAAATAAACACAATAATAAAGAGATCAAAAGATTGCAATAATAATGAGAAAAACCAGTTATTTCTAAATAATATATTTCCTTCTCAACAATTTCTGCACTGTTATCTTTTAAATAAGGAAAACCCCTCTGATCCTAAACTCATTTTCTTCACTCTCTCAGTCTGTCGCACCATTCTCTTCATTTCTCCTCTTCAACTCCAAGACCTGAAAAGAACAAACAACCATTACTTTCTTCCCAACAATTCCCTCTGTAAACATTGCCAATCTGGCTGCTGCCTCTCATCCCAGTGAAACTAATCTCTCGACAGTCACCGGTATTTATCCTGAAGTCCAATATTCTGAATAATTTCTCATCCTTCCTTGAACTCTCTGAAACATTTAGAACTCTTGAAAAGTTGCCTTTGGAAACTCCCTTTCCTCACTGGAGATGATGATGAAAAAGCATTTCTCAAACCCCATTTTTATCTCCTTTTCTAGCCTTATTTAGGTTTCTTTCTCTTGGCAATACAATATATATAATTAATAAATATCAATATATAAATAAATGTATATAATTATACATATAATAAAATAAATATCATCTTATTGAGTTTTTTAAAATTTCTCTCCTCAGCTCCCACTATTCTCTTGAGCAGCTAACCCATATTTCCAAATACCTGTTAGGCATCTTCATATAAACTCAGATTAACTAAAGCTAAACTTACCATCTTGTTCTTCAAGACCATGCAGTCAATCCCCTAGATTAAAAAACAAAAAGAGACCAAACAACGTAAAATCCTTCATTTTTTCCTTTTGATTCTATTTCCACCCTGTTTCTTTCATCTGTTCTTTCCATTTAATTTTCATTGTGACACCCCATGTTTGTTTTTAATATGTAAGTATTAAACTTCTCTGTTGCCTCTGTTTTTTAACTATAAAGAGATTTATATCAGTATAATATCTCACTATTATGAGATTAAATAAATTGATACACATAGAACTCTAAAACCAGATCCAAACCTAGAGAAATCACTTAATAAATATTTGCTTTTGCTGCCAACACTACTACTGTTACTGTTACTAATACTACCAGGACCACCTACAATCCAGTAATTTGTGGAAACCATTGAAAAATGAAGGTGTGGCACCTCATCTTCAACAAGCAGAAAGAAACAAAGCTTACATGAGTTCATATTACAGTTTTTGTTCCTAAACATATTTCCAAGGTTAGTTCCTGTTCTATGGAGTGACTAAGCAGTGTCAAAGAGAAATTACTCATGTGACACTGGTTAAAAATAGCGACACAGATTTTGTTCAGACTACTGAAGTAGGGGAGAAAGACTTCAGCACAAACTTGGCTCAACTCTACCAAAACAAAGGCCAGGAGGCTTTTCAAATGCTGGGGTATGCTACAGGAGAAGTACTAAAAGGCATTTACAGGGGTTGGTCAAAGTGACTGGGCCATCTGTGTTTGTTAATTGGCATTTATCTGGAGAAAAAACAAGCTTTTCATATCTTTAGGTCAGGGGATAGTTTTACAAATTGGAGAAGGCACCCACCCAGTACCCTCCCACAGGAACTGGGAGACAGGAGAGATATTCACCTTAACATTTGCGTTTTAAGCAGATGGTCACCAAGTCCTTGAGGAGGCATTTCTGGGTGATGGAAGACTTACATCTCAAAGAAATAGAGAATAGACTAAGGATTACAAATTTCCTAAAGGAACTGCCCTAAAAAAGGAAGTTCAGGGATTTAGTCAGATTTGGGCTGGAACAAACAGTAAATTCATTTGTCAGTATCCTCTAGAGACACTGAACCAAATAGGATTCTCTCTCTCTCTCTCTCATAAGAAATTGGTGTCCTGGTTGGGTAGCACAGTTGGCTGGAGCACGGTCCCCATGCACCAAAAGGTTGTGGGTTCTATCCCCTGCATGGGAGGCAACTGATTGACGTTTCTCTCTCACATCAATGTTTCTCTCTCCCTTCCTTTCTCTCCAAAATCAGTAAAAATATATCCTCAGGTGAGGACTAAAAAAAAGAAAAGAAATTGGATCATATAATCATAGAGGCTGACAAGTCTCAAGATTTGCAATCTGTATTCTGGAGAGAGACCTAGGAGACCAATGATGCAGTTCCATTCTGAGCCCTAAGGCCTGAGAACAAGGAGAATGGATAGTATAAGTTCTAGCCCAAAAGCCTGGGGCTCAAGATCTAAGAATAGCCGAAGTTTCCACTTAAGTTCCAAGTCAGGAAAAGATAGATGTTCCAGCAATCATGTAGGAGGGAGGGGTTCGCTTTTATTCCATGGATGGAGGGTGAACTGTTTTGTTCTATTCAGGCCTTTAGCTTATTGGATGAGGCCACCCACATTAGGGAGAGTAATCTTCTTTATTCAGTCTACTGACTCAAGTATTAACCTCACCCAACAACACTTGCACAGATATGCTCAGAATAATGCTCCACAAATATCTGGGCACACTATGGCCCAGTCAAGTTGACACATAAAATAAACCATCACAGCAGTGTTGAACTTTCTCAGGTAGACATTTATTAAAAAATATTTTTATTGATTTCAGAGAGAAAGGGAGAGGAAGAGAGAGATAGAAACATCAATGATGAGAGAGAATGATTGATTGGCTGCCTCCAGCACACCCCCTACTGGGGATCAAGCACACACCTGGGCATGTGCCCTGACTGAGAATCGAACCGTGACCTGTTTCAAAGGTTGATGCTCAACCACTGAGCCACATAGGCTGGGCTCTCAGGAAGATATTTAAGGTGTGAAATATATATTAATTAAATAAATGAATTAAATGAATATAGTATTAATTAAATGAATAATGAATATAGTAAATATTTAGTAAGTGCATGTGTACTGTGGAAATCAAGCTTCCTCCCCTCATTTTTACATCACATTTTCTAACCATAGAGACCTTCTTAATTTGAAAGCTCCTTTTTTATGTGTGAATGCTTCTTCCTCTTCTAAATGAAACTGGAGACATTAGGCAAAGTTCTTAACCTGAGTTCCTAGCATTTATTCTCCCCCCTGTGGATTCCCTGCAGTATCTACCATTGAGCCTTCCAAAAGTGTCTTGCATGATAGGAAGCAATTAGCCCAGTACACTGTCCATGGAAAGTCTTCCTCTATACAGTATTTTGTTTTATGTCCTCTCTTATAGAGATCCAATTCCCTTAGTATTTTAACCTATATCCATAGGATCAAGCTAATTTGTAATACACACTATGCTTCTATTTACAGGGATACTTACTAATGTCATGGCAAATAGAGCAATTTCCAGTATTTTAGGTACATTTTGGTTTTTATTTCTCAATCCTGCTTTATTTGGTTGTTTAACAATTACTTATTGAGTTGCTTTATGCGCTATGCATATTTATTGAGTGCCTACTGCATGCTGAAGATGCACCAGTCAGTGACAGAGAGCATGGCCTGACCCACACAGAGCTTGTATCTCAGTAGGGGCAGACAAGAGTAGTCAAACAAAACACATGATGGGTGATGAGTTAAGAAAACAAATGGATGGGGGGCTTTCTTAGGTTATCATTTTTATAGGTGAATAGGGAAGGTTTCACCCCTCAGAAAAGAAACATGAGAAAGGAAGGAATATTCTTTTATTTTTTAAAATATATTTTATTGATTTTTTTACAGAGAGGAAGGGAGAGGGATAGAGAGTTAGAAACATCGATGAGAGAGAAACATCGATCAGCTGCCTCCTGCACACCCCTTATTGGGGATATGCCCACAACCAAGGTACAGGCCCTTGACCAGAATCAAACCTGGGACCTTTCAGTCCACAGGCCAATGCTCTATCCACTGAGCCAAACTGGTTAGGGCAGGAAGGAATATTCTTTAAGAAAATCTCAGAGAAGAGGATTTCAAGCACAGCTTCCAGCAAGTGTGAGTATCCTGATGCAGAAGTGAATTTTGTGTATTGGAGGAATAGCAAGGAGGCCATGTTACTGGGACAGAGGACATCATTGAAGAGTGGTAAGAAATGAGCTCTTAAAGAAGTAATGGGGATGAAATCACATAGGGATCAGCACTCTATTATTAGGATACTAGAGGCCCGATGCACAGATTCATGCACTGGTGGGCTCCCTTAGCCTAGCTTGCATCTTCTCACAATCCAGGATCCTTCAGGGGATGTCAGACTGCAGGTTTCGGTCTGATCCCTATAGGCTAGGCCAAGGGACCTCACTGATGCACGAATCCATGCACTGGGCCTCTAGTATGCATATAAGGTCTTTGGTTAATATCTCTTTCCACCCTCCTCTTCTCCCTCCTCCCTAGATTCATCATCCTGTTCCAGGTATCCATGCCTGTGTGTTGAGTGCCTGCCTCCTGGTCGTCAGTACACATCATAGCTACTGGTCAAATGGTTGAACAGTTGCTTAGGCTTTTATTACTAGAGGCCCAGTACATGAAATTCATGCTCTCCAGGGGATGGGGGGGGGGTCCCTCAGCTTAGCCTGCACCCTCTTGCAGTTTGAGAGCCCTCAGGGGATGTCCAACTGACAGCTTAGGCCTAAGCCAGAAGTCAGACATTCTTGGTGCTGCCATAGAGGTGAGAAAGGCTCCCGCTACCACCGCTGCTCTCACCAGCCATGAGCCTGGCTTCTGGCTGAGTGGCGCTCCTCCTATGAGAGTGCACTGACCACTGGGGACAGCTCCTGCATTGAACATCTGCTTCCTGGTGGTCAGTGCATGTCATAGCGACTGGTCATTTCGCTGTTCAGTCGATTTGCATATTAGCCTTTTATTATATAGGATAGATGATTTTTCTCTCTGAATGTAAAACTTTTTAAGTGTTTTGCGCAGACTAGTGAAACATAGTCTCAGTTTTAGAAAAATTCCCCTTATTGTTATTGTTGAGAATAGATTAGAAGAAGATGAATCTACAAGTAGAAAAGTGGATCAGATGGCACTCAGCTAATCCTGGCTTAGATGGGGGTGCTAACTGCAGAGGTGAGGACACATGACTAGACACTGGTTTTATTTTGAGGCTAAAACTAACAAGGATGAGACTATCTAGGCATTTCAGAAATAGAAAGGTCAGGATGGAGCTAAGATTTCTGACCTGGAAAACTGGAAAAATAGAATTGCCATTGTCTAAGAAGACTACAAGAGGAAATAACAGGAGTCCTATGTTAGATGTGATACTTTTTGAAATTCTGTTCCTAATCTGATTGGAAATGTAGAGTAGAGAGTGGATTACATGAATCCACAAACTCCTGACTGGACATAGATGTTTAGTAGTTACCAGCATATGAATGATGTTTAGAACAAAGAGACTGGGAGACCAAAGAAGTGTAGATAGAAAAGAGAGGGGTCCCAGGACAAACCCCTCAGGCTCTCCCAGCATTTATAGGTTGAAGATAGAAGTGGAATCAGGAACAATAGGCTGCAGATAGGAAACCAGGAGATTGTACTGAGAACCCAGTGAAGAAATTCTTTCAAAAATGAGTAAAGGACCAGTGATAATTGGCCATTGGAATCTGCAATGCAGAGATCTGGTGACTTTTGACAAAAGCAGTTTACAGGAATGGTGGGTGGAAAGTCTGAATAGAATTGTTTCAAAAGAAAATGTGAAGAGAATCATGAAATTCAGCAAGTGTCAACAACTCCAAAGGATGTTATTGCTATTAAAAGAGATAACAGATATAAGATTAAGAGAGAGTTTATTAAAGTTGGATAAATTATAGCATATCAATTGAATGGCTATGGGAGCAATTTTTGGTTGATTATATCTGTAAAAAAGAGTCCCTTAGGAATCTCAATGTCATTTAGGAAATTATTTGGATAATAAAATTTTATCATCACCAGAGTCAGCTAGAACACAAAAAAGAAACAGTAAATCGAAAAGTCAGTATGTAGGTGCTGAGAAGCAATAGCGACTGAATATCCTTATGTCTGGGAAGACTGAATCTGAAAATTAGGAAGTTTTTATCATTAAATTTCAATAGCTTTAAATTTATACTAGTACGTATCATTTAAAAATTTAATGAATTGGGGTGACATTGGGTAGTAAAATTGTATATAGGTTTTAAGAGTACAATTCTGTAATACAACATCTGTATATTGTATGGTGTGTTCACCACCGAGGCCAAGTTTCCTTCCATCACCATTTATTCCCCCTTCACCTTCTTCTACCTGCCTCCTGGCAAGCAAAACTCTGTTGTTTGTGTCTGTTCTTTTCCCCTTAATCCCTTCAACCATTTTACCCAGTGCACGCCCCCCACCACACACACACTCCCACTCTCCTCTGATAGCTGTCAGTTTGTTCTCTCTACCTATGAGTCAGTTTCTATTTTTTATTGGTTTATTTTGCTCTTTAGATTCCACATATAAATGAAATCATTTTGTTTTATATTATCAAAAGCACTGGTATTAAGTAAAAGGTATTATACTCTCATACGCAAGAAACTGCTGTCTTCAACATTAAGGGGCTTGACTTAACCTCTCCAGTAATGTTTATGTTCACATAATATCTTAATACTAGGAGCCCGGTCATCATATATTGTGCACTCGGGGGGGGGGGGGTCCCTCAGCCCAGCCTGTGTCCTCTCACAGTCTGAGACCCCTCAGGGGATGTCCACCTGCTGGCATGCCTGGCAAGCCTGGGTGAGGGGCTGATGGCAGTTTGCAGGCTGGCCACCCCTCTGCCCAGCATGCCCCGCCCACCCTGCCACCTGTGCTGCACCTGCCTCCATGGTTGTGCTGCCGGCCTCCATCTTGGCTGAGTTAATTTGCATACAGCCACTCTGATTGGCTGGTGGGTATGGCTTAGGCATCCCAGAGAAATGGTCAATTTCAATATTACTCTTTTATTAGAGTAGATTATAGCATCAACCAAGGCCCTTAGCTTCCCACTTTAATTAGAAAATACATATTCTCAGAAGATGAATAGTAAAAGAAAAAGAAAAAGAAAAAGGACAACCAGTCCTTTAAAGCACATGCTCAGTCACTGAGAGGATGTGACTGCAGGCTGGCCCTGGAGCTGGACCTGGGAGGTCATAGGCTTCTCCCCATTCCCCTGTCCTTGTGATTTGGGTTGTTTCCCGGGTTCTTGTCCAGATGGATTCGAAGAATGAAGCCAAGGACAAAAGGTGATAGGTGAAAAGTACAGACTCTTTATTGCAAGCAAACAGTATTCTAAAACCTTAATTCTCAATTCTAAGCCTAAAACTATGTCCCTCTTGGTGGATAGAGGGGCTCCTAAGAAGGGTGGCGCTGCTTCCTTTGTCTTGAGGCATCACTAGGCTGGAGACTCTCCTTTTCTACATGGGACCGTAGCCCTGTAATCAGCCCCCAGGACCCCCACATCCCCACTTTCCTCGTTTGGTCATCTTTTGATTTATTCCATGGTCTTCTTCAGTTGTACTGGCAGAGAAATCCTTATCTTATGGGCTCTCCCAGCTGCTCAGGTCAGGGCTACTTTTGGTCTAACTTATGGTCACTTTAATTGCTCAGGCCAGAGATAGCCCTGTGTGTCCTTGGTTTATGGTTGTTTTAATTGTTTAGGCCAGAAAAATTTCTATCTGCCTGTGGCATTTCTCTATTCTCTGTAAAGTAAGATGAACACCCTGGCATCTTCAAGTCTCTATATATGTATTCCGCCCCATGAACCATCCTGATTCCTAAAACTCCCTAAATCTGCCTACTCTACCCCTAAAACTCCTTTCAGTTGTAAAATGGGGGCTACCTGCCTTCCTCCAACTGGAGGCTGCCTTGAGGAAACAGCCTCGAGACAGTAGTGTGTTGCTGAGACCATTCAGGTGGTATACGTGACTGACCCTCTATATAAACTATTAAGATTCTTGCAGGCAAGTGTGAGACTTGTCTTACAGCCACCTAAGAAAAACCTTGTCCTATATAATAAAAGCCTAATATGCTAAGTGTCTGGTTGACTGGTCAGCTGTTCAACCAATCAAAGCATAATATGCTAATGAAATGCTAAGGCTGCTCAACCACTTGATATGACATGCACTGACCACCAAGGGGCAGACGCTCCAACCAGTAGGCTAGCTTGGCTTATTGGGACTGAGTGAGATGGGACAGACATGCCCTGGAGCCCTCTCTCTGTCCCTCTCCAGCTGGCAAACCTCCCGTGTCCCTTCCCAACACCGATCATGCACCAGTAGGGTCCCTCAGTCTGGCCTGCACCATCTTGCAATCTGGGACCCCTTGGGGTATGTTGGAGAACTGGTTTCAGCTCAATCCCATAGGCCAGGCCGAGGGACCCCACTGGTACACGAATTCATGCACCAGACCTCTAGTCTAATCTAATAAAAGAGTAATATGCAAATTAACCATCACTCTGAGACAAAGATGGTGGCAGCTGGGACAAGACACTTGTGTCATCACCATGGTGACGATGCAGGCATTCTGCTAAACCCACTGGAAAAGGGCCTCTGGGCCTGCTTGGTTGCTGCTGCTACTGGGGTGTTGCGTCCCCTGCAGGCTGGGTCTCCATGCTTCGCTCAGAGACCCAGCCTGCAGGAGGCCTGGCACCCCAGCGGCTCCAAGCCCCGCCTTGGCGCTGGTGCCACTGGGGTCCACAGCGCGGGGTGCTCCGAGCCCTGTGGCTGTGGAGGTGCTGGGGCCACTGGGGTCCTAGACACAGCCCACAGGGAGCCCAGCAGCCAGCAGCCTCAAGCCCATCCTCAGCGCTGGGGTTGGAAGAGCCGAGACAAAAACTTTCAAGTGGGCCCAGCATCCAGCAGCTCAGAGCCCCAGAGCCGCGGAGAAGCTGAGGCCATTGGGGCTACAGCAGAGACACACATTGATTGAAAATGTTAATAAACAAAGATATGTAGACAAAAGAGTGTAAGCAATCATGTCTTATTCTGTAACCATGATATGTGTGTCATTCAGCATCCCGTCAGGAGTCGGAAGCCACAGTAGTTTTTGTTATTTCTAATTGTTGTTTGTTTTTTGGTTTTGATCAGGATTATCTAATAATATAAAGATTTGATGCTAGTTATTGGAGGACTAGAAAGGCAGAGAAGGAAAGTAGCTATTGGACGGTGATTCCATCCTAAGGCTGGGCAACTGAAGTTTGAAAGTATTAACACTCTGGAGATGGAGCAGAAAATTTGCAGAGCTGAAACAGAGCAGGTGTTGACAACTCAGCGGCCTAAGGAGGAGTCACTCCATGAGGCTGACCTCTCGGAGGAGGTGTGATGAGGTTGTTTCTGAAAGTGTTGGGAAAAGTGCAAACTGAGCTCCACTGCTGCTACTGAAATGAAATGTCACATCAGGATGAAAAATTGTTGCTGTAGCAACTCTGAGAGCAGCAAGAAGCAAATCAGGTGCAGTAAACAAATAGAAAAAAAGGATGGTGTGTGTGTGTGTGTGTGTATGTGTTTTCCTTCTTAACTCTTCCATTGCTTTTCTAGAACTTTTTGTCAACAGACTTACAAAAGCCAGCAGAATAAAGCAGAAGTATAATTGGCAAGTTGCAGCTCCAGCATCACAAAACAGGTTTGTGCTGCAAGTCAGAACAATAGAACTCATAACTCAGATACCCTAGAAGTTAACAAATTAACACATTTGAACATACATTTTCTTATTTATTTATTATTTTAAATTTTGTTTTATTGCTTAGAATATTACAAAGAGTGTTAAATAAATCTCCATTATTTCCCTTGATGAGCATACATTTTCATTAGCCCTATATAATTTAAGTTGCAGAATGAGAGTGACATTTTATAAAGAATTTGCTTTTGTTTCCATAGAATTGAAAGTTGATTATTCAGTCATTACATATACACTTCTAAAAAGTTTAGTTTAACAAAAGCTGTGGTGTATTGTCAAATAGTATCTCCACTTGCTTGAAAACACAGAAAACTCAATGAGTGAATAGTTCTGTCTTAAAGTCATTTTATTCTTGTTTGTTGTTATAGTAAAGATTGATATTTAATTTTATTTCTTGGAATTAAATCTGAAAGTTTTGCTTGAATTTGTTTTATGAAAGGTTGTTATTTAATTTTGATTCTGGGAATTTAGTGTGTAAGGTTTGCCTGAATTACAGATAGCAGAGCATAAAATAAGAAATATATATCAAGGTAATAAATTACTTTTGTATTTCTTTCCTTTTTCTTGTTACTAAAAGAAAACTTTATTTTATTTTTGACATAGTCTCATTTCAGCCTTATTGTGCTTTTTTCATTTTCACAAACATCAGTCAACAATTAACAGTGGGAAAGGGAAAAATCTGTTTTTCTGATTATCCCTGTGAAATCTGAAAAGAGCAAAAGATTAGAATAGCCATGAGCTAAACTATTGGAACTCTTACAAAAGCTATAGAAATTGCTCAACATAGAAATTCACTCAACGATGAAATAACATTTAGAGAAAATTATTTATTTTACTTTATTAATGATGGTGTTAAACTGTTCAATTGGGCATCATGTCAAAACTGAGCTTTTTGTTTCTTAAGGGGAAAAAAGTAGACAGAAAGTTGATCAAGCAAAACAATAAGAAATAAGATTTCATAAAATAAGTAGATTTTAATTGTATCAATTGCTAAAGTGTTATTTTTCCCTCAAGTATTTAACTCAATTTTCTATATGCATCATTGCATAACACCAGTTACTTATTGTCCTTCATTTAGAGTCTTGCTTCTAATCTTAACTCTTTTGGATTACTGGGTAAGTCTATATATTTTACTTTATTCTACATGATGTACTGTACTTGATTTCTTTTTTGGAATCAATGGCTATTAGCTACTGTGGATTTCTTAAAAGTATTAGAGAGTTGCAGAATTCTGTGGGTTTTTCTTTTGCTTTTATTGCATTGAAGGAAATTTAAAATTAAATTTGAAGTTAATATCCAAGATAAATTATAATATCTGCTAGAGGCCTGGTGCACGAAATTTGTGCATGGGGGTATGTGTTCCACAGCCCAGCCTGCACCCTCTCCAATCTGGGACCGCTTGAGAAATGTCCAACTTTGGATTGGGCCTAAATGGGCAGTCAGACATCCCTCTCACAATCCAGGACTGCTGGCTCCCAACTGCTCGCCTGCCTGCCTGCATGATAGCCCTTAACTGCTTCTGCCTGCCAACCTGATCACCCCCTAACCATTCCCATATCAGCCTTATTGATGCCTAACTACTCCCCTGCCAGCCTGGTCACCTCTAACTGCCCTCTTCTGCTGGCCTAGTTGCTCCTAACTGTCCTCCCCTTCAGCCCTGGTCACCCCTAACTGCCCTCCTCTTCAGGCCTGATTGTCCCCAACTGCCCTCCCCTGCTGGTCTGGCATCCCTAACTGCATTCCCTTGCTAGCCTGGTCGACCCTAACTGCCCTCCCTGCCAGCCTGGTCACCCCCAACTGCTCTCCCCTGCAGGCCTGGTCCCTCCCAACTACCCTCCCCTGCCAGCCATCTTGTGTCCACATGGGTGGCCATCTTGTGTGTTGGAGTGATGGTCAGTTTGCATATTACCTCTTTATTATATAGGATATTCAATATAGGAGACTGAAGGACGCATTTATCTTTTCAGTTTCCAAGGAAGAAATGCCATTGTATACTCTTTTTTAAACTTTTTTTATTGTTGACAGTATTATACATGTCCCCCATTCCACTCTCCCCTTTGCTCCCTACCACCAAGACCCTTCCCCATCCCAGGCCTTTAGCACATTGTCTGTGTCCATGGGTTATACATATATGAATTGTCGTTCTTTG